>WNWK01005805.1:0-114553 GCA_009830355.1 Cherax destructor | reverse complement strand
CAGATAATAGGATTGCTCCCATTACCTCTCATGATGTCGTCCAGACGGCTAACAATATCCTCCATCCCAGCCCCAGGAAAGCAAACCCTCTGTCTCCTACTACTATCAATCAAACAGAAAGCCCTATCCATGTACCTAACCTGACTGTCCCCAACAACAACAATGTTTTTACCTTCCTTTGTGTCTTTCGTCGTGACGCTCCCGAAGTCGACTCACATTTATCGGGTAGCACGGAGAATGGGTTCGATGTTTCACAACATTCTCCTGGGTTTCGTTGTTTTTACCTCTCCACCCGTCCTCTTGAGCCTTAACTTTGTCCCATGCGTTTTAGCCACTGTCCAGGTTCCTTTCCTGGCTTGAGGATTCTCAACAGGAGGATTACTACGAATCCTCTTGTTTTCCTCAGTCAGTCGCTGTATCTCAAGCTTAGCTACCCTCAGTTCTTCCTTCAGCTGCTGGTAGAGTAGCTCAAGAGAGGACATCTTCTTCAGATTGACAGAGAGCACACAAGACACGTCTTCACTGAGTTAAGTCAGGTCCACCTGTGAGTTAAGTCAGGTCCACCTGACTTAAGCTGATGAGAAATTCATTCAGAATCTAGAGAATCAGTTCAGAGCGAACTTTTACTTTAGTGTCTGAGACATCTACAAAACAGGATGACAAAAGATTTCCAAATCTGCTTGAAAAAAAGTCGGTGTTTAGCATACATGATATTATAACTAGCAGGAGGAAGCATCAAATAAAATTATGGAAGATTTCTTTAAATTAGAGCAAGTTAGTGGTGAGCCATTTTCAAGATCCACTTGATTAAAATAAATATATTTTCTGTGGTTTAAGAAAGATATTTTAACATAAGAACATAAGAAAGGAGGAACACTGCAGCAGGCCTGTTGGCCCATTCTAGGCAGGTCCTTCACATTCCATCCCACTAACAAAATATTTGTTCAACCTAATTTTCAATGCTACCCAAGAAATAAGCTTTGATAATTTTATTTTCCTTATATTGCCTTATATTGCCTTATATTGTATTTACTTCAAGATTGATGGACTGAACACATCGACTCCAGGCCGAGGGACTGATTACCTCAAACTCCTCCTTTTATTACTACTTTCTTCTTTGTATTGGACTGATGAAGCCACTGTGTGGCGAAACGTTTCCACAATAAAGATACCCATGTGTTGCATATGTGTCTAATTTAACAACTTGTCGGTTCTCTGAACCATTCATCTACATTATTAAGCTGGTAGGTGCTAGGGTTATGAACATTCTCGAGCTTTAGAACTTTGCATTTATCTACATTGAACTGCATCTGCCATATTTCTGACCAGGAATTGAGTTTGTCTAAATCCTCCTGAAGTTCCGTGACATCTACGTCTGAATCATATCAATTTAATCCATAGAATATAAATTTGCAATATAAAAATTACATTTCTAAGTTTGAGTTTGTCCCATGTTGTAAGTCGGTAAAATAAATCTATCATAAATTCATAATTATACTTTACATGGTCTGCCAAATAATATTCCTATAAGAAATATTCAAGTGTAATAAATTGTAAGATAATATATTCGCTAAAAAATTTATGGGGAAGAGGTGCAATGAGATGTGTGGCATCAGGCGCCTGATAAGAGTGTCAAGGCACTAGTTGTGAAATTCTGAATTCTGAATTCTGCCGTGTGTTGCAGCCATGAGTTCAAAACTCTCTTTTTAAGTGTAGCAAGTGTTTACGTAGCACACCTAAACATTTAACGTTGCTTAAGGTATACGTTGCTCTGGAGCACGAGTTGTTGTGTGTTACGACACTTGACAACCAGTATAGTTCACGAACGACACGAGAAGTTCAAGCAATGTTTTGAATGCTGTGAGGATAATAAGGCAACACTTAGGTAAATGTTAGTGTGGTGGCCACGAGCGGCCACTCAGAGTATAAACAAACTGTGAAGACTATTTTACTTTATAGTTCTTTGCGATTTGAGATTAAACTGCGATTAGTTAATGAGATGTTTATTTCTCTAAATTAAAACTTCGTTCCGAGAATAGTTTGTGAGCCGCTAGGAGGCAGAGCAAGGTAAGTGTGGAACAGAATGCCAGCGATAGACAGGGAAGTCTGTGTACTAATCTGCCTGGTTTGTTTGGTCTACTGAACTGTTTGGGATTCTTCGTAATGTTACTGCAATGTATCACGAAGCCTCTAAAAGAGAAATGGTTATAACTATGACAATAATTTTTAAAGGGGTGGACCGGTAAGCCAGCGGAAGGCCTCGGTCAGATGACTAAAAGCTCCAACGGCAGGTCATCATATGACTAAAACCCGCGTCAGGAAACACTTGTCCTGTTTCCTGAAAAACGTTACCCAACCTAACCTAACGAAGCCTCTATTATGTGACTGCTGTGTTTAACGAAGACTTCCTTCCATTGATGTGTTGTTACTTAATACTTCACTTGTAAGACGTAGAATGAGGGGAGACATGATCGAGGTATACAAGTGGAAAATGGGTATTAACAAAGGGGATATAAATAAGGTCTTAAGGATATCTCTCCAAGAGAGAACCCGCAATAATGGATTCAAGTTAGATAAGTTTAGATTTAGAAAGGATATAGGAAAGTATTGGTTTGGAAATAGGGTAGTTGATGAGTGGAACAGTCTGCCTAGTAGGGTTATTGAAGCTAGGACCTTGGGTAGTTTCAAATTTAGGTTGGATAAATTCATGAGTGAGAGGGGTTGGATTTGAGTGGGACTCGCGCATGAGTGGGTAGAATTGTCAAAGCTTATTTCTTGGGTAGCATTGAAAATTGGGTTGAGCAAATATTCTGTTAGTGGGACGGATTGTGAAGGACCTGCCTAGTATGGGCCAACAGGCCTGCTGCAGTGTTCCTCCTTTCTTATGTTCTTATGTTCTTATTGTTACCTTAGTGCTTCTCAAAGCCTCTGTTGCATTGTCTGTTTCGAGAAGTCGTAGTTTTGTCCTTACTGCAGTGTTTTATAAGGCCTTCCTCTGTTATAAGAACATAAGAAGAACATAAGAAAGGCGGAACACTGCAACAGGCCTACTGGCCCATACTTGGCAGGTCCATATCAAACCAACCCACCAACAAAAATATTTGTGCAACCCATCCCAATCGCCATCCAAACAAGAAGCCCCGACAACACCCTCCCCAACAACTGTGCAAGTCCCGTTCAAATCCATCCTCTCACTCACAAGAACACAGAAATAAGGAACACTGCATCAAGCCAACTGATCCACACTAGGCAAACCCAAAACCAATCCCACAAACAAAAACTCCTACCCAACCCACCTACTCCATCCATGGAATATGCTTTGATAATCAGGGCACTATAAAATAGGGTACTGAAGGAGCTGAAGCACCTGGTCCATCACCAGGGCACTGAATAAGCCGAAGCACCTGGTCCACCACCAGGGTACTGAGGGAGCCGAAGCACCTGGTCCATCACTAGGGTGCTGAGGGAGCCGAAGCACCTGGTCCATCACCAGGGTACTGAAGGAGCCGAAGCACCTGGTCCATCACCAGGGTACTGAAGGAGCCGAAGCACCTGGTCCATCACCAGGGTACTGAAGGAGCCGAAGCACCTGGTCCATCACCAGGGTACTGAAGGAGCCGAAGCACCTGGTCCATCATTAGGGTACTGAGGGAGCAGAAGCACCTGGGCCATCACCAGAGTACTGAGGGAGCCGAAGCACCTGGTCCATCACCAAGGAACTGAATGAGCATAAGCACCTGGTCCATCACCAGGGTACTGAGAGAAATTATTACTATCCCCACTCCCCAATCCCCACTCCCTGCATGCCTGCTACACTCCCTGCATGCCTGCTACACTCCCTGCATGCCTGCTACACTCCCTGCATGCCTGCTACACTCCCTGCATGAATGCTACACTCCCTGCATGCCTACTAAACTCCCTGCATGAATGCTAAACTCCCTGCATGAATGCTAAACTCCCTGCATCAATGCTATACTCCCTGCATCAATGCTAAACTCCCTGCATCAATGCTAAACTCCCTGCATCAATGCTAAACTCATTTGTTGCAATCAATGTAGTGTTTCCCGAAGCCTCTTGTTGTAAAGTTAGTAAAGACTGTGTTCTGCTGTGTTCAGCTGAGATCATAGAGCACTGGCAAAAAACTATAATATTTGTTAAAAGGTCATCAACTGTAGTTTACCTAACGTGCAAAATAATTTAGTTAGCAGCAATAACTTCCCAAGCGTTCTAGTTTTATATCAACTTTTTAACAAATAAATTGTTTCAAAGCATTGCCTGCGTAATATATTGCAAATTACATAAGAACATAAGAACATAAGAAAGGAGGAACACTGCAGCAGGCCTGTTGGCCCATACTAGGCAGGTCCTTCACAATCCGTCCCACCAACAGAACATTTGCTCAACCCAATTTTCAATGCTACCCAAGAAACAAGCTTTGACAATTCTACCCACTCATGCGCGAGTCCCACTCAAATCCAACCCCTCTCACTCATGAATTTATCCAACCTAAATTTGAAACTACCCAAGGTCCTAGCTTCAATAACCCTACTAGGCAGACTGTTCCACTCATCAACTACCCTATTTCCAAACCAATACTTTCCTATATCCTTTCTAAATCTAAACTTATCTAACTTGAATCCATTATTGCGGGTTCTCTCTTGGAGAGATATCCTCAAGACCTTATTTA
The DNA here is from genome assembly GCA_009830355.1 of Cherax destructor. NCBI lineage: Eukaryota > Metazoa > Arthropoda > Malacostraca > Decapoda > Parastacidae > Cherax > Cherax destructor. Next base: position 109,866 of record WNWK01005805.1, on the reverse strand, counting down.
TATCCCATTTTCCACTTGTATACCTCGATCATGTCTCCCCTCATTCTACGTCTTACAAGTGAATGTAATTTTAGGGTCTTCAATCTTTCTTCGTAAGGAAGATTTCTAATGCTATGTATTAATTTAGTCATTCTACGCTGAATGTTTTCTAACGAATTTATGTCCATTCTGTAATATGGAGACCAGAACTGAGCTGCGTAATCTAGGTGAGGCCTTACTAATGATGTATAAAGCTGTAATATAACCTCTGGACTTCTGTTGCTAACACTTCTTGATATAAATCCCAGTAATCTATTTGCCTTATTACGTACGCTTAGGCATTGCTGTCTTGGTTTAAGGTTGCTGCTTACCATCACCCCCAAGTCCTTCTCGCAATCTGTATGGCTAAGTTCTACGTTATTTAACTTATAAGTGCTTGGGTTATGGACACTCCCGAGCTTCAGAACCTTGCATTTATCTACATTGAACTGCATCTGCCACTTTTCTGACCACGAATTAAGTTTGTCTAAATCTTCCTGAAGTTCTATGACATCTATGTTTGAATCAATTATCCTACCTATCTTCGTGTCGTCGGCGAATTTGCTCATATCACTAGTAATTCCTCATCAAGGTCATTGATATATATATAAATAACAATGGGCCTAAGACTGATCCCTGTGGAACACCACTTGTTACAAGTCCCCATTCGGATTTAACCCCATTTATGCACACTCTCTGCTTCCTATTGGTGAGCCATGACTCGATCCATGACAGCACTTTTCCCCCAATGCCATGAGCTGCCACTTTCTTTAACAGTCTCTGGTGCGGTACTCTATCAAAAGCCTTACTAAAGTCTAAATAAACAATATCGAATTCTTTATCGTGATCAACAGCCTCAAAAGCTTTACTGAAGAAGGTTAATAAATTAGATAGGCAGGAACGGCCCTCGTGAATCCATGCTGGGTATCATTAATCAAATTATGGTTATCTAGATGGCTTCTAATAATATCAGCTATAATTGACTCTAGTAATTTGCCTACAATTGAGGTCAGGCTTATTGGGCGGTAGTTTGACGGTAGTGACTTGTCCCCTGCTTTAAAAATAGGAATTACATTAGCCATCTTCCACATATCAGACACTACACCTGTTTGAAGAGATAAATTAAAAATGTTAGATATTGGTTCACAGAGTTCCATTTTGCATTCCTTAAGAACCCTTGCAAAAAGCTCATCAGGACCCGGCGACTTATTTTGTTTCAGTCGGTCCAGCTGTTTCATAATCACCTCGCCAGTGACTGTGATATTACATAATTTATCTTCTTCTGGGCCTCTGTAAAAATTAATTACTGGGATATTATTAATGTCTTCCTGTGTGAAAACCGAGAGAAAATAATTATTAAAAATAGAGCACATATCATTCTCCTTGTCAGTAAGATGCCCAAAGTTATTTTTAAGGGGACCTATCTTATCCCAACTTTTGTTCTATAAACCTGGAAAAAACTTTTTGGGTTAGTTTTGAATCCCTAGCAACTTTAATTTCATAGTCCCGTTTAGCTTTTCTTATTCCCTTTTAACGTCCCTCTTAATGTCAGTATACTGATTTATAAGATGACCCTCACCTCTTTTTATGCGCCTATAAATTCCTTTCTTCTGCCCTAAAAGATATTTGAGCCTATTATTCATCCATTTTGGGTCATTTCTACTTGATCTAATTTCTTTATATGGGATAAATGTTCTTTGGGCAGCCTGTATAGTGTTAAGAAAACTGTCATATTGATACCTCTCTTCTTCACCCCAGTCCACAGTTGATAAGTGTTCTCTAAGTCCATTATAATCTGCTAAGCGAAAATCTGGGACCATTACTGAATTATCCCTACTATCATACATCCATTCAATGCTAAAGGTAATTGACTTGTGGTCGCTTGAGCCGAGTTCCTCTGTAATTTCTAAATTATTAACAAGGGTTTCCTTGCTTGCCAGAACCAAGTCAAGTAGGTTATTTCCCTTGTAGGTTCTGTTACAAACTGCTTCAAAAAGCAATCCTGAACTACTTCTAAAAAGTCGTTAGATTCTAAATTCCCTGTCATGAAATTCCAATCAATCTGACTAAAGTTAAAGTCCCTAGAATTACTACGTTATCGTGTCTTGTGGCCTTAACAATTTCCTCCCAAAGTAGTCTCCCTTGTTCCCTATCTAAGTTTGGAGGACGGTAAATCACGCCTAAAATCAATTTTTCACACCCTCTGAAAATTCTATCCAGACAGACTCTGTATGTGTTAATTCAGACTTTATACCCGTTTTTATGCAACAATTTAAATGATCACGGACATAGAGTGCCACCCACCCCTTTCCCGATACTTCTGTCTACTTGGAACAATTTAAAACCCTGAATGTGACATTCGGCAGGCAAGTCCCGATTTTTCATATTAAACCATGTCTCAGTTATTGCAAAAACATCAATATTACCCGTACTTGCAACTAATCTCAACTCGTCCATCTTATTCCTAGCACTACGACTATTGGTGTAATATATATTTAGAGACCCTCCTTTCTCTTTACCCTTCCTGCTCATCTCTGTTATTCCACTATACCTATTACTGTCCTTGTCATCTAGTGTCACTAGCTTTCCACTATCCACCTTATTCTGCCTATTACTAGTTCTCCTACAACTTATAATATTACTACACTGGGACTTCTCTGTTTCCCCCCCAAAACCCATACCACTAACTATTTCTAGTTTAAAGCCCTAACAGCTCCCTCCACTGCAGTTGCCAGTGCCCCACCCCAGACCTGGATAAGTGAACCCCATCCCTGGCATACATGTCATTTCTGCCATAGAAGAGGTCCCAGTTATCAATGAATGTTACTGAATTTTCCTTACAGTATTTGTCCAGCCAGCAATTGACACCATTGCCCTGGACAGCCATTCATTTCCAACTCCTCTCCTTGGCAAAATACCACATATGACAGGGTTCCCACCCTTCTTCCTAATTATGTCTATTGCTGACCTAAACCTGCTAGTCAGGTCCTCACTCCTACGTCTGCCAACATCGTTGCCTCCAGCACTGAGACAGATAATAGGATTGCTCCCATTACCTCTCATGATGTCGTCCAGACGGCTAACAATATCCTCCATCCCAGCCCCAGGAAAGCAAACCTCTGTCTCCTACTCCTATCAATCAAACAGAAAGCCCTATCCATGTACCTAACCTGACTGTCCCCAACAACAACAATGTTTTTACCTTCCTTTGTGTCTTTCGTCGTGACGCTCCCAGAAGTCGACTCACATTCATCGGGTAGCACGGAGAATGGGTTCGATGTTTCCACAACATTCTCCTGGGTCTTCGTTGTTTCTACCTCTCCACCCGTCCTCTTGAGCCTTAACTTTGTCCCATGCGTTTTAGCCACTGTCCAGGTTCCTTTCCTGGCTTGAGGATTCTCAACAGGAGGATTACTACGAATCCTCTTGTTTTCCTCAGTCAGTCGCTGTATCTCAAGCTTAGCTACCCTCAGTTCTTCCTTCAGCTGCTGGTAGAGTAGCTCAAGAGAGGACATCTTCTTCAGATTGACAGAGAGCACACAAGACACGTCTTCACTGAGTTAAGTCAGGTCCACCACTGAGTTAAGTCAGGTCCACCACTCAAGTTAAGTCAGGTCCACCACTCAAGTTAAGTCAGGTCCACCACTCAGTTAAGATCAGTTAAGATCAGTTAAGATCAGTTAAGATCAAATTGACTTTTGTCTCTCAATTGCTGCTACGCAGCGTATTGATATACGTAGAGTTGTAGACCATATTTTCATCTACAAAGCCTAGGCCAACATTCCACTGCTGACCTTGTTACTGGCAAGTCACAGTCCCCGTCGGGGAGGGGAATTTGTTACCTACACACCATCGCCTTTACTCTTTCACAATGCTTTCGTATCGAGTAAAGATTACACCAGCCAGTGGAGTCATAAATGACTCCACCTAACTAGCCCTTGCTGCCGCTGTAAGCACCTGCTTGCAGGTCAAAGTCACAACAATCCACTCTCTGAAGGACTCCTTTATTGTCGTCTGTACTGACGACAATGAAGCATCATAACTCATGGACGACACTGCAATGAAGACACTCAGTGACCGACAATTCAAAGTATCTCCTTCATCTTTCCTGCTGGCGAAACGTTCTGTTTTTGTCAAACGGTTGGACAAGATCATCACATCTCTATCAACTGCTGACCTGAAGACCTCTATCGAGGAACAAAACACTTGGGCCTCGATTGACAAAAATCACCAAAATTCCAAACGCTTCTTCAGTGGTCAAAGTTACCTTCTCCAACATCGATATGGCTACCAAAGCGCTTTCTGATGGCCTAGCCATCTCCTACTACCATATTCATTCAAGACAGATAGAACCAGAACGTTTTGTTCATGTCTCACCCAGCTGGAATTGTTATTTTTTACCATCACTCAACGACCGACTGTCCCATTAAAGACAAGAAATTCTGTTCCAACTACGGAGAAGAAGGTCACGATTTCAAAGCCTGTTCCACCACCAATGCCACTCCAACCCTTACAGCCAAAAACCTACTAAGGAAGGAAGTGCTGTTTAAGAAAATCAAAGAAGCTAAGAAGAGCAGCCCCAAATCGCCGACATATACCGCCATAACAGAACAACAGTCTGATACCAAGAAAATTCTTCAAGCTACACAACAGCCATCTCTATCCAGCACCTGCCTCTCTCTCCACTTCCGGACGCAACTCCCTACAAGGTACTGTATTGCATGTACTGTACTGTATTGCATGGTGTATGCGTACCTTGTGCATGGTGTATGTGCACGTTGCGAATTCAGCCAACCCAGGCACATTCAACCACCATAAATGAACTCTTCCGTCTTAACAACATGCCTGCCTTCGTTTTCCCTGACTCTACACCTTCAGCTGACATCCTCAAGATTCTTCCTAACGTCGTTAACTTCACTACACCTCCTGACCTGCCTCCTTCTGCCCAAACAACTGTTCCAGAAACTTCCACAACCACCTTCAGAGTCGTAAATTATCCTGCATCAACTACCGCCTCCCACGTCTCCCATCCTGCAGACACATCACTAATACACCTCTCTGGAAATAAATGGTATAAAATACCGACACAATGGAAAAATAAACATATAAGCAGTATGTGATCTTTTATTGACAACGTTTCGCCCACGCAGTGGGCTTTATCGAGTCACAAACAGATCTACCTGGAAAAAGAGTAACATGAGTATTTATAAGATTTAGTCAGGTGGAGAATGCTGCATGTGACAGTCTTCAAAGTAGTGTGATAGTTTAAAACCTTGTGTGACTTAAAGGATCTGCAGTGTTCCATTCTTGAGTTCTAGGTGGGATAGCGATGAAGAAGTTTCTTGTTAAATTAGACACATATGCAACACTTGGCAATAGGTTCAGCTATGTTGTAGAAGCCGTTGTTCTGGTTGAAGTTGTTGTATATACAGATAAGTGATGATTCCAGGATTCTTCGGTATTGCGTGTTGTCTTCTCTGGCGATGAGTCTTGCGTTTCTGTAGTTGATTAAATGGTTGTGTGAATTTCGGTGTTGAACACAGGCATTTCTTGAGTCGTCAGATCTGCCTGCGTACTGGTGTTCTGAAATGCGTGTTTGGAGGTCTCTGGATGTTTCGCCGACGTATAATTTGCTGCAGTCATTACAAGGGATTGTGTATACCCCTGCAGTGGATTGAAGCTTGTCCTGTCTGTTACTGGTAATGTCCTTGATGGTGGTGGATGTGGAGGTGGATACTCGGAATGAGGTATTGGAAAAAATGTTGGAAACTTGTTTGGCAATGGAGTTGGTGGGGAGGACTATGTATCTCTTCTCAGCAGTGTCTTCTCTGGGTGTGTTGAAGATGTTTAATGCCCGTCGTCTGCAGTCTCTAATAAAGTGACGAGGATAGTGAAGTTTGGAAAAAACTTGTTCAATAAGGGAGCATTCTTCCTCAAGGAACTCACTGCTGCAGATTCTGAGTGCGCGCAGGAAAAAGCCTATAATAACACCACGTTTAGTCTTGGTGTCGTGGTGAGAGTAGAAGTGGAGAAGATCGTGTTGATTGGTAAGTTCATGGTCAGCTTTGCAGAGAAGAACATCAAGGATTGATGGCTCGACCTGGTTGAGCTTGTGTTGGAGAGCTTGAACGTTGAAGCGTCTGGGAGTTATGATGAGAATGTCGTCAACATAACGGAGCCAGGTGACAGAAGAGGGAATAATAGTGGAAAATCGCTCGGCTTCCAAATGTTCCATATATAGGTTCACAAGGACGGCACTAAGTGGCGATCCCATGGGTAGTCCAAAAGTTTGCTGAAAGAGTTTTATTCATCACTATCCCACATAGAACTCAAGAATGGAACACTGCAGGTCCTTTAAATCACACAAGGTTTTAAACTATCACACTACTTTGAAGACTGTCACATGCAGCATTCTCCACCTGACTAAATCTTATAAATACTCATGTTACTCTTTTTCCAGGTAGATCTGTCTGTGACTCGATAAAGTCCACTGCGTGGGCGAAACGTTGTCAATAAAGGATCACATTATACTGCTTATGTGTTTATTTTTCCAATACACCTCTCTACAGCTTCTGTCAACCCTCAGTCACCTACTAGCACCATGGTAGACTCGTCTACTGAATCCACGTCAGAAGAAAAAGATATTGACGACTCTAGCACACCAACATGGGAAAGCCTTACCTTCTACACTGCTCCATCAAACGCCGAAATCAAGACTTGCACTGAACTCTACAAATGCCTCCGTGCAGAAACTGTCTAGCTTTCCGGCGAACAACCTCATCACTTCACTCTCACTCAAGTTCTGGAATTCCTCATGTCTCTACGATTCACCTTTGGAAACAAGACAACACTTTACCACTTCTCTAGGAGCAGCTTCAAGAAATTTAAGAATGGCTCTTCTACAAACCTGCCACCTTAATCACGTCAGATAACTCCATCAGTATGCTGCCCTCTGATGTTCCTACCTGCCTGCCCTGTCCTGCGACCTAACCTGCTGCCAGCTTGTCAAGACTGAAGACCTCCAACCTCCACAAAACCTCTGCATCTCTGCCTACTCTTCCTGATTCTCCAGTCCGGCCCACCATCGCCTAGCTGTTTGGTTAAGCCCTGACACTTTCTCTACTACTGTGGACACTCCTCTCCAACGCTTTTCTTCTCCTGTCTCGTCTTCCCAGCTCATCCCACATGGGATCTTACCTAAACTTTCTTGTCATCTTGTCTTGTATAGTATTTTTAGTCATCAAAATTTAATATTTTTATCTAAAAAGTATAATATTTTCATCTTCAAAGCTTAATATTTTCATTTACAAAGTATAATATTTTCATCTGCAAAGTCTATTTTTCATATACTAAGTAATATTTTCATATTTAAAGTCTAATTTTCATTTACAAAGTCTAATATTTTCATCAACAAAATCTAATATTTCATCTACAAATTCTAATATTTATGTCACCAGTAAAAATATTACACAGTACAAGAAACAGTGTTAAAATGGAGCCGAATAAAAATACAGAAACGTTGGTATCTCTCGGGTAATAAAACTTGAAGAGGAGCTTGTACAACTGGTGCTGGCTTAGTCTCTCTACTTAGATCTACACAAGACGCTTTAATCATCATCTTGAACTATATACAGATAAATAAGTCCCAAGACTGTGCTACTGCCGTCGTTGGTAAGGACTTAGAGAAGGCTTTCTACACGGCCAGGCACGACGGCATAAAGTACAAGCTTTGTAACCCCTTTGATTTTCTAGTCAACATAACTAAATTACTGTGTGACTTCCGCACTATGCCTATAAAGTTCAAGAATAACTACTTTGACTACTTCACCCTTCAGGTAGGAGTCCCTCAAGGCTCCATGATTTCTCCTAGACTTTATTCTTTACACAAATGACATACAGACCCCATGTATCCAAACACTATCACATTCTCTTATTCAGAAGACATTACACAACTCACTGCACATGAAAAGACCAGATTCCTTAAACACTGAACACAACACGAGGTAGACAGGATTAGTACATGGGAACTGTTATGGCGTATAAAAACCAATGTCAACAAGTCTTAAGATCACCTATTTCCATAAAAGACGAGGCATATCTGCTCCTGTCAAACTCAGAACCATTGTCTCACTGACACCTATACCACGCACATCTTCCACAGTCGTACTTGGAGTCAACCTTGACTCCAAGTATGACTGTGGAATAACACAACATTTCAGACTGTGAAACCACATATCACTTCTAAGACAGCTGTTGCGAGTATTGCACTCTCTTGGCTCTATAAGTGGTGTACGTCCCGCCACAAAAACTCCCCTTTACTTTAACACTGCTAAGACTACAACTAGAACGTATCCAGAACCGGGCATTGCGCTGGGTGCTGGGCGTGAGGTGCCAGGACTATGCCATGTACGAGTTTCTCCGCCGTAGGACTGGCATACACTTAGTGACAGACTTGAGACACACCATGACTATTAGACTCTTTTCCTTGACGACACTATCAGACGCCATCACAATCCTGAAAACCTATTCAGAACTCTCGACAATCATGTTCCTCCTCTCCTTTATACTTTACTTTTCCTAAGCCATTGTTTTTTTTAATGCACTTTTTATGTTCTTTTCTTGCTCTTTTCCTTGCTTTATATGACTTGATGATCTTAAAGTAATTACCATCCTTTGCTTTTAAGTATCTACATCTTTCCGTCTTCTCCTTTTGAATGTCATGGCCTTGGAGGGGCGGTCATGGCCTTTGAGGGGCGTCTCTCTGGAGTTGAGCTTGCCTAGTGTCGCTGGGGTCACCACACAGTCTCTTGTTAAACCAGTCTTGGTGAAGAGGAGAGACGATGATGAGCAGCAGTATACGCCTTACATAATGCTTTACAGTGCCCTTGCTGCTGGGTCTAGCCCCGACTCTTTTTCCTTTCTCTGTAATCCTTTCTTCTCCCTCTTCTATTCTTCAACTATCCCCACTTCGACCTCGTCCTTAGTGGGTCCTTACCTGTGAGTCCCTTCTGTTCTGTTCCCTTCTGTCCTGTTCCCTTCTGTCCTGTTCTTAGATGAAACAATAATTCTCGCTTTTTTCCATTTTACCAGGAAATTTTACTGCCTAATGGCTTTTGACTAGCGATGAATTTTGCAATATTGTTTGTGGATTGTGTAACTGTACAACGAGCAATTTTTAGGTGCCTGTATTGCGAGTGATCTGCACAGCTTGAAATAATTTTTTTCGGAATTCTGATGCTTTATTGAACGACTACATAATGAAAATATACACCTAAGGGTGAATATATATTTTGGGGATTAAAATATACTTCACCGGTGGTGAAGAGCTTACATGTATCCTTAAAAATTCCTCATGTAGTTGATAGGCTTCAAACTCCATTAACTACCCAGTATAACTTAAGTGTGTTTTATTTTTTTTATTTTTTATTTGACAAAATTTTCATAATAATAACTTTTGAGTTTTTTGAATGTCAAATCTTTTTGAGTTACAATGTTTACTGTATCCCAAAATTTTTAATCACACTTTTTTTTTTAATTTTGTTACCGTATGATTTATAAATGACATATTTTTTTTTATAAATAATGTTTTGTAGTATGACAAATATTTTCTTGCATAACTATAATGTTTTATTGCAAATAATGTTTTCTTGTATGACTAATGTATTATTTTATGCATATGGCTTTATTGTATAAATGCCCAGGAAGAACGATTGTCTGTATATATCGATAGTTTATGAGACGTCATAAAGGATTGATGATCCAGGAATGTCTGCTCTGATAAGATGATGCAGCTCTGGCGGCAAGGAGTCCACACTCCTTCTAATCCTATAAATAAATACCTAATGTATGTGCTCATTCCTTTGTATCTTCTGAAGAGGACCGCAGCTGGAGGTCGAGATATCGATTTTCCTCTAACTGATCAGTGTGCATTGAACCTTGACGAACCATCATATTGTTTTAGAGTACAGAATGTTTTCTTGTGTGACTAATATTTTCTTGTTTGACTAATGATCTTCTTGTCACGAATAATGTTTTTCATGGCCATTATTTTTTGTATGAATTCTGGTATTTTGCATCTGTACTGTTTTATATAACAAATTCTTATGCTATTATCGTTGTTGTTTTTTTGGTCTATGATACGTTCTTTTAGTGTCTGCTGCATTTTTTTTTTTATAATTTAAGGTTTTTCTTTCTTTAACTTTTATTAACTATTTATTTCCTTGAAATGAGACACCTCGAGAGGTCGTCAAAATTTTCATTTAATTTCCTGTTTTTCGTTTCTTTGCGATAACTGGAGAACGACTGTTTAGACTGACTTCAAACTTTCAGTCATTGTGCATCTTATGCATTATGCTATGTAGCTTCCAAGTTGACATTTTTATATACAAAGTTATTTGGAATATATATATATATATATATATATATATATATATATATATATATATATATATATATATATATATATATATATATATATATATATATGATTCTCTGAGAGTAGCATCTCAAACTTAATGTTCAGAAATATTTCAATATATACCAATTTGATTATATATTTATTTATGCACTCCCATTATGACATGTAGATGTTGTTTTTAAAGGAATAAAATCTCTTTAATACCAATTTATTTCAAGTCAAATCTCAATTTTTTTAATATATTTTTAATAGGTTTCTTCATATTGGCTTAAAGGTGGAATTACAGATTTTCTTTAAAATTTTCTACACTTTTCTTTTTAGGCTGTACCATGATAAATTTATAGCCTAATATACACACCGTGAAGCCTCATATAAATAATTATGTCAAATTTTAGTTTTATTTTTTTTTGTAGCCGATATCGTATAAACAGTCAAATTAATTATTTTCAAGCTTTATATGCATTAACTGACTAGTTATTGCTTTATTTACATATAAAAATATATTAATACATTTTATCCTTTTTATTTTACCAGAAAAAATCAACCTCTTAATTTTCTTTAATAATGTACAAAAAAAAAAAATTTAAGCATGACATTTTACGCTCACTCCATAATGTTTAAATTTTCAGTTTTTACCATTAAACCGTTTTTGAGATAATTGCAATATTACACATGTAATGAATTCTGGGGCTGTCGAGCACATACACTGAATTAGGGAACGTAAGTGTTGAGTCTCAGAGAGATGAACTTAGTTGTGCATGTTGTGGAGCAGCAAGGTTATCACTCTTGCTCTTGAAGTATCTGAGACTCCAAATTGACGAGTGTCAGGTTATGTCAGCTTTGTCAAAATAAGCTCAAGTCTTACACCTGCTAGAGAGGGTTGACATCCAGCTCCTGGGCCTCTTTAGTGTGTTGAGTTACCACTCCCGGGTCTCTTGAGGGTGTTGAGTTACAATATCTGATCCTCTTGGGGGAAAAGGAAGTGCTCAGCTACGTCTGTTGGACTTCTTGGCGGGTGTTTACCTATACCTTCTGTGGCTTGAGTATGGTCAGGCTAAAAAAGTTATCGAAGATGTCCACAGATGACTGAGACTCAAAATTTGGTTTTAATTCATTTTGTTTATATTATCTTAACACCACAAGACTTTGAGAAAGCAATAAATGACATACCCATACACTCTGCCCCAGGCCCAGACTCGTGGAACTCCGTGTTCTTCAAGAACTGCAAAAAGCCCCTTTCACGAAGCATGGACACAGGGGTTATCCCACAGTCACTATAAATAATAGACATTGTCCCACTCGACAAAGGTGGCAGTAAAGCAATTGCAAAGAACTGAAGACCGATAGCACTAAAGTCCCACATCACAAAAATCTTTGAAAGGGTTCTAGGAAGCAAGATCGCCACCCACTTAGATAACCATCAGTTGCACTACCCAGGGCAGCATGGATTTAAAGCAGGTCGCTCCTGCCTCTTACAACTACTGGACCACTATGACATGGTCTTGGATGTTCTGGAGGACACAATTAAATATGTAGTATATACAGACTTTGCGAAAGCCTTCGACAAGTGTGACCATGGTGTAATAGCACACAAAATGCGTGATAAAGGAATAACAGGAAAAATTAGTAGATGGATCTATAACTTCCTAACAAATAGAACACAAAGAGTAACAGTAAACAGTAAAACCAGAGGCGGCTACAGTGAAAAGCTCTGTTCCATAAGGTACACTTGCTCGCCCCCATCCTGTTCCTCATACTCATATCTGACATAGAGATGTAAGCCACAGCACCGTGTCTTCCTTTGCAGATGACACCTGAATTTGCTTGACAGTGACATCCATCAAAGACACTGCAAGTCTCCAAGTGGACATCAATCAAATCTTGTAATGGTTCGCAGAAAACAATATGAAGTTCAATGAAAATAAATTTCAATTACTCCGCTATGGAAAACTCGAGGATATTAAAACTGTATCGGAGTATAAAACAAATTCCAACCACACAATAGAGCGAAAAACTAATGTGAAGGATTCGGGAGTGATAATGTCAGAGAAGCTCACTTTCAAAGATCACAACAATGTATCTACCACTTCTAATAGGAAAATCATAGGATAGATAATGAGAACCTTCAAAACTAGGGACGCCAATCCCATAACGATTCTTTTCAAATATCTTATCTCTAGGCTGGAATAATGCAGTACACTAACGGCCCCTTTCAAGGCAGGCGAAATTGCAGAGCTGGAGAATATACAGAGAACTTTCACAGCACGTATAAGTCCAAAAAAGCACCTAAATTAATGAGAAGGGTTGAAGTCCCTTGATTTTTGCTCCCTGGAACGCAGTCGAGAAAGATACATGATAATATATACTTGGAAAATCCTAGAGGGACTAGTCCCAAATCTGCACTCAAAAATCACTCCTTACAAAAGACTTGGCAGGAGATGCAACATCCCAAAAAAATTAAAAGCAGGGGCGCCACGAGTACGCTAAGAGACAGCACAATAAGTGTCCGGGGCCCAAGACTGTTCAACAGCCTCCCAGCATACATAAGGGGAATTACCAATATACTCCTGGCTGCCTTCAAGAAGGCACTGGACAGGCACCTAAAGTCAGTTCCTGACCAGCCGGACTGTGGCTCTTACATCGGTTTACGTGCGGCCAGCAGTAATAGCCTGGTTGATCAGGCCCTGATACACCGCGAGGCCTTGTCACAGACCGGGCCACGGGAGAGTTGACCCGCGAAACCTCCTCTAGGTATACTCCAGGTATACCAAGATACCTTTGTGTTACGGTGTCTGACAGTGTGATTATAATCATAATATACAATAACCACAAGTCATTGCAAAACAACGGTATCTTGGTATACAGGACATCTTCGATAAGTTTTTTGCCTAACCACTAGTTACGAGTGAGAAGAGCCCTACCCAGTAGGTTTGCTATGTTGCCTCTCAATGATTACATAATTATTTCTAGTAGTGGGCCCCGCCTGTCTTTGCGTCTAGTAGTGGGCCCCGCCTGTCCTGGCGTCTAGTAGTGGGCCCCGCCTGTCCTGACGTCTAGTAGTGGGCCCCGCCTGTCCTGGCGTGTAGTATTGGGCCCCGCCTGTTCTGGCGTCTAGTATTGGGCCCCGCCTGTCCTGGCGTCTAGTATTGGGCCCCGCCTGTCCTGGCGTCTAGTAGTGGGCCCCGCCTGTCCTGGCGTCTAGTAGTGGGCCCCGCCTGTCCTGGCGTGTAGTATTGGGCCCCGCCTGTTCTGGCGTCTAGTATTGGGCCCCGCCTGTCCTGGCGTCTAGTATTGGGCCCGCCTGTCCTGGCGTCTAGTAGTGGGCCCCGCCTGTCCTGGCGTCTAGTAGTGGGCCCCGCCTGTCCTGGCGTCTAGTATTGGGCCCCGCCTGTCCTGGCGTCTAGTAGTGGGCCCCGCCTGTCCTGGCGTCTAGTAGTGGGCCCCGCCTGTCCTGGCGTCTAGTAGTGGGCCCCGCCTGTCCTGGCGTCTAGTAGTGGGCCCCGCCTGTCCTGGCGTCTAGTAGTGGGCCCCGCCTGTCCTGGCGTCTAGTAGTGGGCCCCGCCTGTCCTGGCGTCAAGATTATATGCGCCTCACCTTTGACAGCATATAAGTCTAAATCCTGCTACTTCAGCTTCACATTGTTCCCGGCTATGGAGCAGAACTCTTCTCCAGGTTGAGGGACTGACCACCTCATAACTACGTCATCGAGGGTGATGGACTGATTAATCGTATTTACATCTCTACTGTTGCTGCTGTCTCCTCTGTATCCGACTGAAACGTTTCGGAAGATTCCTAACGGATGCACACGTCGGTATTGTATATTATTATTATCCATAACTCTTGGGGATCCACATCAATAACACTTTCAGGACCTCGTGAGTGTGTTGACCCTCAGCTCCTGAGTCTTTAGGATATTGATCTACAGCTTGTTTGTCTTAGGAGTGTTTTGAGCTACAGTTCCTGGACCTCTTGAGGATATTGAAGAACAGCCAGTGAGTCTTCTAATTGTATTGAACTCCAATTCTTGGAGGGTATTGAGCTACAGCTCCTGGGTTTCTTGTGGAATTTCGGCTTTATCTTTATGGCCTCTTAAGTCAGTTGAGCTACAGGTCAAGGAACGTTAGTTGGCTGAGGTTATTATGAGAGGTGGATACCTCTATCGGTAGTATAGAAGCCGAAATGCATCTAGTTAAGTATTCCCAGAAGGATAACACTTAACATTAACTACCGTAGTTGTGGTTCGGTCTCAGCGAGAGAATAAAACACATCTCAGAGGATACTAAAGCAATATATTGCCTTAATTGTCAGTGCAGTTAAATATATCATTGTTAAAGATTAAATGCTAATCAAAAGAGGCTTTCACAAATATACTAACTTCTTTAATAAAAAATCGCACCTACAAAACCCAAAATCAGTTGGAGCATTCCACTAAGATACATCAGTTTTGAAGTTATAAAATTAATCAGTAAGAGAATTCTTTAGTTATCGCACAGAGACGAATATCCCAAAATTCAACAGTACTGCAAGTTTGAAGTCGCTCTGCAGTTGAATTCTCAAGCTGATTGGATGAGGCATTCACAAATTATTGCATAAAACCTGCTTTAAAAATTAATCAAGTCTTTGTCCCAGACATCCGCTTGGCTGATTTCATGGGACTGAGAAATTACCTGGGTGGGCTAAATTGGAACGACCCGACTATGGGTCAGGTAGGTGGTGTTGGTTGCTAATATGACGTTTTTCAGAGCATAGTTCTAGCTGTCCAGACAACTTACGTTCCTAGTAGGGAATTTAGATCAACCAAAAATGATCTCAAATGAATAAACAATAGATTAAAATATCTCATTGGTGAACAGAGAGGCATATATAGGCATATAAAAAGAGGGGATGGGCAGTTAAGAAATCAATATAATCGATTAAAGAAAAAAAAGGGAATAAGAAAAGCTAAAAGAGATTATGAAGCTAAAGTGGCAAGGGATTCAAAGACAAACCCAAATGGCTTCTTTCCGGTATATAGAAGTAAGATTAGGGACAAGATAGGCCCACTCAAAAATAACTCAGGTCAGATCACTGACAGTGATAAGGAAATGTGTGAAATTTTTAACTCTTATTTCCTCTCAGTTTTTTACGCAGGAAGATACTAGCGAAATTCCAGACATAATAAATTATTTAGAACAGGACGATAATAAACTATGGACGATTAGGGTAACTAGTGACATGGTCTTCAGACAAATAGAGAAAATAAAATCGAACAAATCCTCAGGCCCTGATGAACTGTTTGCAAGGGTTTTAAAGGAATGTAAAGAGGAGCTTAGCAAACCTTTGGCTAATCTTTTCAACACATCACTATAAACTGGCATGGTGCCAGACAAGTGGAAAATAAATGTAATAACTATTTACAAGGCAGGAGACAGGTCCTTAGCTTCGAACAATAGACCAATAAGCCTTACCTCCATAGTGGGAAAATTTATGAAATCAATAATTGCCGAGGCAATTCGTAGCCATCTTGAAAGGCATAAATTGATTAATGAATCTCAGCACGGTTTTACAAGGGGGCGTTCCTACCTTACGAATTTACTAACTTTTTTCATTAAGGCATTTGAGGAAGATCATGGTAATGAATATTATATTGTGTATATGGACTTCAATAAGACTTTTGATAGAGTTCCTCATCAGAGGTTACTGAGGAAAATTAAGACACAGGGAATAGGAGGAGAAATTATTTCCTGGGTAGAGGCATGGTTGACAGATAGGCAGCAGAGAGTTTACATCAATGGGGAGAAATCAGAGTAGGGGCACATGACGAGTGGTGTTCCACAGGGGTCAGTGTTGGGCCCCTTGTTGTTCACAATTTATATAAATGACATAGATGAGGGAATAAGTAGCGACATAAGCAAGCTTGTTGATGACACAAAAATAGGTCGCCTAATTTATTCTAATGAGGACATTAGAACATTCCAGGATGATTTGAATAGACCGATGCAGTGGTCGGAGAAGTGGCAGATGCAGTTTAATATAGACAAATGCAAAGTTCAAAACATTGGACAAGAAAATACCCATGCCACATATAATCAAAATAATGTAGATCTTAACATTACGGATTGCGAAAAGGATTTAGTAGTTCTGGTTAGTAGTAATCTGAAACCAAGACAACAGTGCATAAGTGTTCGCAATAAAGCTAACAGAATCCTTGGCTTCATATAAGGAGCATAAATAATAGAAGTCCTCAGGTTGTTCTTCAACTCTATATATCTTTGGTTAGGCCTCATTTAGATTATGCTGCACAGTTCTGGTCACCGTATTACAGAATGGATATAAATGCTCTGGAAAACGTACGAAGGAGAATGACAAAGTTGATCCCATGTATCAGAAATCTTGCCTATGAGGATAGACTGAGGGCCTTGAATCTGCACTCTCTAGAAAGGCGTAGAATTAGGGGGAATATGATTGAGGTGTATAAATGGAAAACAGGAATAAATAAAGAGAAAAGTTCAGATTCAGGAAGGATATAGGAAAGCACTGGTTTGGTAATAGAGTTGTGGATGAGTGGAACAAACTCCCGAGTACCGTCATAGAAGCTAAGACCTGACTTAACTCAGTGGTGGACCTGACTTAACAGTGGTGGACCTGACTTAACTCAGTGAAGACGTGTCTTGTGTGCTCTCTGTAAATCTGAAGATGTCCTCTCTTGAGCTACTCTACCAGCAGCTGAACGAAGAACTGAGGGTAGCTAAGCTTGAGATACAGCGACTGACTGAGGAAAACAAGAGGATTCGTAGTAATCCTCCTGTTGAGAATCCTCAAGCCAAGAAAGGAACCTGGACAGTGGCTAAAACGCATGGGACAAAGTTAAGGATCAAGAGGACGGGTGGAGAGGTAGAAACAACGAAGACTCAGTAGAATGTTGTGGAAACATCGAACCCATTCTCCGTGCTACCCGATGAATGTGAGTCGACTTCTGGGTGCGTCACGACGAACGACACCAAGGAAGGTAAAAACATTGTTGTTGTTGGGGACAGTCAGGTTGGGATACATGGATAGGGCTTTCTGTTTGAATGATAGGAGTAGGAGACAGAGGGTTTGCTTTCCTGGGGCTGGGATGGAGGATATTGTTAGCCGTCTGGACGACATCATGAGAGGTAATGGGAGCAATCCTATTATCTGTCTTCAGTGCTGGAGGCAACGATGTTGGCAGACGTAGGAGTGAGGACCTGACTAGCAGGTTTAGGTCAGCAATAGACATAATTAGGAAGAAGGGTGGAACCCTGTCATATGTGGTATTTTGCCAAGGAGAGGAGTTGGAAATGAATGGCTGTCCAGGGCAATTGGTGTCAATTGCTGGCTGGACAAATACTGTAAGGAAAATTCAGTAACATTCATTGACAACTGGGACCTCTTCTATGGCAGAAATGACATGTATGCCAGGGATGGGGTTCACTTATCCAGGTCTGGGGTGGGGGCACTGGCAACTGCAGTGGAGGGAGCTGTTAGGGCTTTAAACTAGAAATAGTTAGTGGTATGGGTTTTGGGGGAAAACAGTGAAGTCCCAGTGTAGTAATATTATAAGTTCTAGGAGAACTAGTAATAGGCAGAATAAGGTGGACAGTGGAAAGCTAGTGACACTAGATGACAAGGACAGTAATAGGTATAGTGGAAAAACAGAAATGTGCTAGGAATAAGATGGACGAGTTGAGATTACTTGCTAGTGCGGGTAATATTGATGTTTTTGCAGTAACTGAGACATGGTTTAATATGAAAAATCGGGACTTGCCTGCCGAATGTCACATTCAGGGTTTTAAATTGTTCCAAGTAGACAGAAGTATCGGGAAGGGGGGTGGGGTGGCACTCTATGTCCGTGATCATTTAAATTGTTGCATAAAAACGGGTATAAAGTCTGAATTAACACATACAGAGTCTGTCTGGATAGAATTTTCAGAGGGGTGTGAAAAATGATTTTAGGCGTGATTTACCGTCCTCCAAACTTAGATAGGGAACAAGGGAGACTACTTTGGGAGGAAATTGTGAAGGCCACAAGGCCGATAACGTAGTAATTCTAGGGACTTTAACTTTAGTCAGATTGATTGGAATTTCTTGACAGGGAATTTAGAATCTAACGACTTTTAGAAGTAGTTCAGGATTGCTTTTTGAAGCAGTTTGTAACAGAACCTACAAGGGAAATAACCTACTTGACTTGGTTCTGGCAAGCAAGGAAACCCTTGTTAATAATTTAGAAATTACAGAGGAACTCGGCTCAAGCGACCACAAGTCAATTACCTTTAGCATTGAATGGATGTATGATAGTAGGGATAATTCAGTAACGGTCCCAGATTTTCGCTTAGCAGATTATAATGGACTTAGAGAACACTTATCAACTGTGGACTGGGGTGACGAAGAGAGGTATCAATATGACAGTTTTCTTAACACTATACAGGCTGCCCAAAGAACATTTATCCCTATAAAGAAATTAGATCAATAGAAATGACCCAAAATAGATGAATAATAGGCTCAAATATCTTTTAGGGCAGAAGAAAGGAATTTATAGGCGTATCAAAAGAGGTGAGGGTCATCTTATGAATCAGTATATTGACATTAAGAGAGATGTTAAAAAGGGCATAAGAAAAGCTAAACGGGACTACGAAATTAAAGTTGCTAGGGATTCGAAAACTAACCCAAAAAGTTTTTTCCAGGTGTATAGAACAAAGGTTAGAGATAAGATAGGTCCTCTTAAAAATAATGATGGGTATCTTACTGACAAAGAGAATGAAATGTGCTCTATCTTTAATAATTATTTTCTCTCGGTTTTCACTCAGGAAGACACTAATAATATCCCAAGAACTAGGTATTTTAGTGGGCCTGAAGAAGATAAATTATGTAGTATCACAGTCACTAGTGAAATGGTTATCAAACAGATAGACCGTTTGAAGCAAAATAAATCGCCGGGTCCTGATGAGCTTTTTTCAAGGGTTCTTAAGGAATGCAAAATGGAACTCTGTGAACCCTTAACTAACATTTTTAACCTATCTCTTCAAACAGGTGTAGTGTCTGATACGTGGAAGATGGCTAATGTAATTCCTATTTTTAAAGCAGGGGACAAGTCGTTACCATCAAATTACCGCCCAATAAGTCTAACATCAATTGTAGGCAAATTACTAGAGTCGATTATATCTGATAACATAAAAGCCATCTCGATAGGCATAATTTGATTAATGATATTCAGCATGGATTCACCAGGGCCGTTCCTGCCTAACCAATTTATTAACTTTTTTCAGTAAGGCTTTTGAGGCAGTTGATCATGATAAAGAATTCGATATTGTTTATTTGGATTTTAGTAAGGCTTTTGATAGAGTACCACATCAGAGACTGTTAAAGAAAGTGGCTGCTCATGGCATTGGGGGAAAAGTGTTGTCATGGATCGAGTCATGGCTCACCAATAGGAAGCAGAGGGTGTGCATAAATGGGGTTAAATCGGAGTGGGGATCTGTAACAAGTGGCGTTCCTCAGGGATCGGTTTTGGGTCCGTTGTTGTTTATAATATATATAAATGACCTTGACGAGGGAATTTCTAGTGATATGAGCAAATTCGCTGATGACACGAAGATAGGTAGGATAATCGATTCAGACGTAGATGTCACGGAACTTCAGGAGGATTTAGACAAACTCAATTCCTGGTCAGAAAAATGGCAGATGCAGTTCAATGTAGATAAATGCAAAGTTCTAAAGCTCGGGAGTGTCCATAACCCAAGCACTTATAAGTTAAATAACGTAGAACTTAGCCATACAGATTGCGAGAAGGACTTGGGGGTGATGGTAAGCAGCAACCTTAAACCAAGACAGCAATGCCTAAGCGTACGTAATAAGGCAAATAGATTACTGGGATTTATATCAAGAAGTGTTAGCAACAGAAGTCCAGAGGTTATATTACAGCTTTATACATCATTAGTAAGGCCTCACCTAGATTACGCAGCTCAGTTCTGGTCTCCATATTACAGAATGGACATAAATTTGTTAGAAAACATTCAGCGTAGAATGACTAAATTAATACATAGCATTAGAAATCTTCCTTACGAAGAAAGATTGAAGACACTTAAATTACATTCACTTGTAAGACGTAGAATGAGGGGAGACATGATCGAGGTATACAAGTGGAAAATGGGTATTAACAAAGGGGATATAAATAAAGTCTTGAGGGTATCTCTCCAAGAGAGAACCTGCAATAATGGATTCAAGTTAGATAAGTTTAGATTTAGAAAGGATATAGGAAAGTATTGGTTTGGAAATAGGGTAGTTGATGAGTGGAACAGTCTGCCTAGTAAGGTTATTGAAGCAAGGACCTTGGGTAGTTTTAAATTTAGGTTGGATAAATTCATGAGTGAAAGGGGTTGGATTTGAGTTGGAATTGCACATGAGTAAATAAAATTATCAAAGCTTATTTCTTGGGTAGCATTGAAAATTAGGTTGAACAAATATTCTGTTAGTGGGATGGAATGTGAAGGACCTGCCTAGTATGGGCCAACAGGCCTGCTGCAGTGTTCCTCCTTTCTTATGTTCTTATGTTATGTAGTTTTAAAAATAAGTTGGATAAATACATGAGTGGGTGTGGGTGGGTGTGAGTTGGACCTGACTAGCTTGTGCTAATAGGTCAGATGCCGTGCCCCTTCCTTAAGTGGATGTGACTTGACCTGACTAGGTGGGTCATTGGCCTAAGCCGGGAGGTGACCTGGACCTGCCTCGCATGTGCCAGTAAGCCTGCTGTAGTGTTCCTTCTTTCTTATGTTCTTATTGTTCACCAACATTGAAAATTTGAAGCTGGTCGGATGAGGTGTCCTTAGTTATAAATAAAAACACTGAAGGAAGATATGACCTTGAATAAAGACGTGCGATAATAGGATTTATAACGCCATAAAGTAACGAGATTTCAATATTTCTCCTTTTTCTTTCCCCGTTTATATTTCACTTCAAATTCTCTCCAGTTCTCTAATAATTTTTAAGGAATTGGAAACTGCAGGACTCCAGTGAGCTGCCAGACTCCAGTGAGCTGCCAGACTCCAGTGAGCTGCCAGACTCCAGTGAGCTGCCAGACTCCAGAGAGCTGCCAGACTCCAGTGACCTGCCAGACTCCAGTGAGCTGCCAGACTCCAGTGACTTGCCAGACTCCAGTGAGCTGCCAGACTCCAGTGAGCTGCCAGACTCCAGTGAGCTGCCAGACTCCAGTGAGCTGCCAGACAAGGACAACTGAGAAGCTAAAGTATAGATCTGCAGAACTGGCACCTGCAGAACTGGCACCTTCTTGTAAGATCAATTAGTGTTAGAGATTTGAAGCCGATAAGATTAGGCATTCACAAATTATCACATGAAAACCAATGTTTCGACTATTAAAATTTCTTCATCAAAATTGCCAACTTCTCACTAGAACAGGCAAGGATAATAACAAAGATCTATTGAATTATGATACGGTTTGAACCCGATCAGAAAACACTCCAGTTATTGCAGGGAAATGAATTTGCTAAGTTAAACTCACACATTAGAATTTACAGAGCCAAGACCACCGTTACTAAGAGTGAGAATCACATTACTCTGAGCCAAGACTACCGTTACTAAGAGTGAGAATCACGTTACTCTGAGATAAGACCACCGTTACAGAGAGTGAGAATCACGTTACTCTGAGCCAAGACTACCGTTACTGAGAGTGAGAATCACGTTACTCTGAGCCAAGACTACCGTTACTGAGAGTGAGAATCACGTTACTCTGAGCCAAGACCACCGTTACTGAGAGTGAGAATCACGTTACTCTGAGCCAAGACCACCGTTACTGAGAGTGAGAATCACGTTACTCTGAGCCAAGACTACCGTTACTGAGAGTGAGAATCACGTTACTCTGAGCCAAGACCACCGTTACTGAGAGTGAGAATCACGTTACTCTGAGCCAAGACCACCGTTACTAGAGTGAGAATCACGTTACTCTGAGCCAGACCACCGTTACTGAGATGAGAATCACGTTACTCTGAGCCAAGACCACCGTTACTGAGAGTGAGAATCACGTTACTCTGAGCCAAGACTACCGTTACTGAGAGTGAGAATCACGTTACTCTGAGCCAAGACCACCGTTACGAGTGAGAATCACGTTACTCTGAGCTAAGACTTCCGTTACTGAGATTGAGAATCACGTTACTCTGAGCCAAGACCACGGTTACTGAGAGTGAGAATCACGTTACTCTGAGCCAAGACACCGTTACTGAGAGAGTCACGTTACTCTGAGCCAAGACTACCGTTACTGAGAGTGAGAATCAGCTCGAGCAAGACTACCGTTACTGAGAAACACGTTCTGAGCCAAGACCACCGTTACTGAGAGTGAGAATCACGTTACTCTGAGCCAAGACTACCGTTACTGAGAGTGAGAATCACGTTACTCTGACAAGACTACCGTTACTGAGTGAGAATCACGTTACTCTGAGCAAGCACCGTTACTGAGAGTGAGAATCACGTTACTCTGAGCCAAGACTACCGTTACTGAGAGTGAGAATCAGTTACTCTGAGCCAAGACCACCGTTACTGAGAGTGAGAATCACGTTACTCTGAGCCAAGACTACCGTTACTGAGAGTGAGAATCACGTTACTCTGAGCCAAGACCACCGTTACTGAGAGTGAGAATCACGTTACTCTGAGCCAAGACCACCGTTACGAGAGTGAGAATCACGTTACCTGAGCCAAGACCGTACAGTGAGAATCACGTTATCAGCCAAGACCACCGTTCGAAGTGAAATCACGTTACTCTAAAGACTACGTTACTGAGAGTGAGAATCACGTTACTCTGAGCCAAGATCACCGTTACTGAGGAGAATCACGTTACTCTGAGCCAAGACTACCGTTACTGAGTAGAATCACGTTACTCTGAGCCAAGACCACCGTACTGAGTGAGAATCACGTTACTCTGAGCCAAGACACCGTTACAGAGTGAGAATCACGTTACTCTGAGCCAAGACTACCGTTACTGAGAGTGAGAATCCGTTACTCTGAGCAAGACCACCGTTACAGAGAGTGAGAATCACGTTACTCTGAGCCAAGACTACCGTTACTGAGTGAGAATCACGTTACTCTGAGCCAAGATCACCGTTCTGAGAGTGAGAATCACGTTACTCTGAGCCAAGACACGTTACTGGAGTGAGAATCACGTTACTCTGAGCCAAGACCACCGTTACTGAGAGTGAGAATCACGTTACTTGAGCCAAGACTACCGTTACTGAGAGTGAGAATCACGTTACTCTGAGCCAAGCCACGTTACTGAGAGTGAGAATCACGTTACTCTGAGCCAAGACTACCGTTACTGAGGTGAGATCACGTTACCTGAGCCAAGACCACCGTTACTGAGAGTGAGAATCACGTTACTCTGAGCCAAGACACCGTTACTGAGAGTGAGAATCACGTTACTCTGAGCAAGACCACCGTTACTGAGAGTGAGAATCACGTTACTCTGAGCAAGACTACCGTTACTGAGAGTGAGAATCACGTTACTCTGAGCCAAGACCACCGTTATAGAGAGTGAGAATCACGTTACCTGAGTAAGACTACCGTTACTGAGGTGAGAATCACGTTACTCTGAGCCAAGACCACGTTACTGAGAGTGAGAATCACGTTACTCTGAGCCAAGACTACCGTTACTGAGGTGAGAATCACGTAACTCTGAGCCAAGACTACCGTACTGAGAGTGAGAATCACGTTACTCTGAGCCAAGACCACCGTTACTGAGAGTGAGAATCACGTTACTCTGAGCCAAGACCACCGTTACTGAGAGTGAGAATCACGTTACTCTGAGCCAAGACTACCGTTACTGAGAGTGAGAATCACGTTACTCTGAGCCAAGACCACCGTTACAGAGAGTGAGAATCACGTTACTCTGAGCCAAGACTACCGTTACTGAGAGTGAGAATCACGTTACTCTGAGCCAAGACCACCGTTACTGAGAGTGAGAATCACGTTACTCTGAGCCAAGACTACCGTTACTGAGAGTGAGAATCACGTTACTCTGAGCCAAGACCACCGTTACTGAGAGTGAGAATCACGTTACTCTGAGCCAAGACCACCGTTACTGAGAGTGAGAATCACGTTACTCTGAGCCAAGACCACCGTTACTGAGAGTGAGAATCACGTTACTCTGAGCCAAGACCACCGTTACTGAGAGTGAGAATCACGTTACTCTGAGCCAAGACCACCGTTACTGAGAGTGAGAATCACGTTACTCTGAGCCAAGACCACCGTTACTGAGAGTGAGAATCACGTTACTCTGAGCCAAGACCACCGTTACTGAGAGTGAGAATCACGTTACTCTGAGCCAAGACCACCGTTACTGAGAGTGAGAATCACGTTACTCTGAGCCAAGACTACCGTTACTGAGAATGAGAATCAAGTTACTCTGAGCCAAGACTACCGTTACTGAGAGTGAGAATCACGTTACTCTGAGCCAAGACCACCGTTACTGAGAGTGAGAATCACGTTACTCTGAGTCAAGACTACCGTTACTGAGAGTGAGAATCACGTTACTCTGAGCCAAGACCACCGTTATAGAGAGTGAGAATCACGTTACTCTGAGCCAAGACTACCGTTACTGAGAGTGAGAATCACGTTACTCTGAGCCAAGACCACCGTTACTGAGAGTGAGAATCACGTTACTCTGAGCCAAGACTACCGTTACTGAGAGTGAGAATCACGTAACTCTGAGCCAAGACCACCGTTACTGAGAGTGAGAATCACGTTACTCTGAACTAAGACTACCGTTACTGAGAGTGAGAATCACGTTACTCTGAGCCAAAACCACCGTTACAGAGAGTGAGAATCACGTTACTCTGAGCTAAGACTACCGTTACTGAGAGTGAGAATCACGTTACTCTGAGATAAGTCCACCGTTACTGAGAGTGAGAATCACGTTACTCTGAGCCATGACTACCGTTACTGAGAGTGAGAATCACGTTACTCTGAGCCAAGACCACCGTTACAGAGAGTGAGAATCACGTTACTCTGAGCTTAGACCACCGTTACTGAGAGTGAGAATCACGTTACTCTGAGCCAAGACTACCGTTACTGAGAGTGAGAATCACGTTACTCTGAGCCAAGACCACCGTTACTGAGAGTGAGAATCACGTTACTCTGAGCCAAGACTACCGTTATTGAGAGTGAGAATCACGTTACTCTGAGCAAAGACCACCGTTACTGAGAGTGAGAATCACGTTACTCTGAGCCAAGACCACCGTTACTGAGAGTGAGAATCACGTTACTCTGAGCCAAGACTACCGTTACTGAGAGTGAGAATCACGTTACTCTGAGCCAAGACTACCGTTACTGAGAGTGAGAATCACGTTACTCTGAGCCAAGACTACCGTTACTGAGAGTGAGAATCACGTTACTCTGAGCCAAGACCACCGTTACTGAGAGTGAGAATCACGTTACTCTGAGCCAAGACTACCGTTACTGAGAGTGAGAATCACGTTACTCTGAGCCAAAACCACCGTTACTGAGAGTGAGAATCACGTTACTCTGAGCCAAGACTACCGTTACTGAGAGTGAGAATCACGTTACTCTGAGCTAAGACCACCGTTACTGAGAGTGAGAATCACGTTACTCTGAGCCAAGACCACCGTTACTGAGAGTGAAAATCACGTTACTCTGAGCCAAGACTACCGTTACTGAGAGTGAGAATCACGTTACTCTGAGCCAAGACCACCGTTACTGAGAGTGAGAATAACGTTACTCTGAGCTAAGACCACCGTTACTGAGAGTGAGAATCACGATACTCTGAGCCAAGACCACCGTTACTGAGAGTGAGAATCACGTTACTCTGAGCCAAGACTACCGTTACTGAGAGTGAGAATCACGTTACTCTGAGCCAAGACCACCGTTACTGAGAGTGAGAATCACGTTACTCAGAGCCAAGACCACCGTTAAATAGAGTGAGAATCACGTTACTCTGAGCTAAGACCACCGTTACAGAGAGTGAGAATAACGTTCCTCTGAGCCAAGACCACCGTTACTGAGAGTGAGAATCACGTTACTCTGAGTCAAGACTACCGTTACTGAGAGTGAGAATCACGTTACTCTGAGCCAAGACCACCGTTACTGAGAGTGAGAATAACGTTACTCTGAGCCAAGACCACCGTTACTGAGAGTGAGAATAACGTTACTCTGAGCCATGACCACCGTTACTGAGAGTGAGAATCACGTTACTCTGAGCCAAGACCACCGTTACTGAGAGTGAGAATCACGTTACTCTGAGCCAAGACCACCGTTACTGAGTGAGAATCACGTTACTCTGAGCCAAGACCACCGTTACTGAGAGTGAGAATCACTTTACTCTGAGCCAAGACCACCGTTACTGAGAGTGAGAATCGCGTTACTCTGAGCCAAGACCATCGTTACTGAGAGTGAGAATCCGATCAGAGCTGATATTCTCTGGTTTCTGCTCAGAATTAAAAAATTCTAAATGATACACTATGTCCACTCAAGACATTTTTCTTGATGCCGTAACTAGCTAATACAAGAATTTGATCCTCTCCTTCCCTTAAATTGATCGAACCTGATTGCTTCCCATTTCCTTGTGTGTTGTTTGACCCCTTCTGGTTTACGCTTCCCCTTACATAATAGTCACAAAAAAAAATAATAATAATAATATGCATATCACACATGTAAACTAAAAAATAATAAAGAATGAACGTCTAACGCTGCCTAGGAAGCAAATCTATCACAGCAAGAAATGGCGTTTAGTGTTTGCTAGAAGTGTGTCGGATACGTGGTGGCAGACTCAGCCTCACTGTTATTCCTCAATGAGCCAGAGATTTCAGCTGCTTTCATAGTTCACTTCCTTTCACGTTATATTATCCTGTGCATGTACAAAGAAGCCCTTATGTACACCCCTGGGCAACTCCGAAACCAATGTTTACATCACTGTACAACTACGAGACCAGTGTGTGCACCACTGAACAACTAGACCAGTGTGTGCGCCGCTGAACAACTAGACCAGTGTGTGCACCACTGAACAACTAGACTAGTGTGTGCACCACTGAACAACTAGACCAGTATGCACCACTGAACAACTAGACCAGTATGCACCACTGAACAACTAGACCAGTGTGTTCACCACTGAACAACTAGACTAGTGTGTGCACCACTGAACAACTAGACCAGTGTGTGCACCACTGAACAACTAGACTAGTGTATGCACCACTGAACAACTAGACCAGTGTGTGCGCCGCTGAACAACTAGACCAGTGTGTGCACCACTGAACAACTAGACCAGTGTGTGCACCACTGAACAACTAGACCAGTGTGTGCACAACTGAACAACTAGACCAGTGTGTGCACCACTGAACAACTAGACTAGTGTGTGCACCACTGAACAACTAGACCAGTGTGTGCACCACTGAACAACTAGACTAGTGTGTGCACCACTGAACAACTAGACTAGTGTGTGCACCACTGAACAACTAGACTAGTGTGTGCACCACTGAACAACTAGACCAGTGTGTGCGCCGCTGAACAACTAGACCAGTGTGTGCGCCGCTGAACAACTAGACCAGTGTGTGCACCACTGAACAACTAGACCAGTGTGTGCACAACTGAACAACTAGACCAGTGTGTGCACCACTGAACAACTAGACCAGTGTGTGCACCACTTAACAACTAGACCAGTGTGTGCGCCGCTGAACAACTAGACCAGTGTGTGCACCACTGAACAACTAGACTAGTGTGTGCACCACTGAACAACTAGACCAGTGTGTGCACCACTGAACAACTAGATCAGTGTGTTCACCACTGAACAACTAGACCAGTGTGTGCACCACTGAACAACTAGACCAGTGTGTGAACCACTGAACAACTAGACCAGTGTGTGCACCACTGAACAACTAGATCAGTGTGTGCACCACTGAACAACTAGACCAGTGTGTTCACCACTGAACAACTAGATCAGTGTGTGCACCACTGAACAACTATACCAGTATGTTCACCACTGAACAACTAGATCAGTGTGTGCACCACTGAACAACTAGACCAGTGTGTGCACCACTGAACAACTAGATCAGTGTGTGCACCACTGAACAACTAGACTAGTGTGTGCACCACTGAACAACTAGACCAGTGTGTGCACCACTGAACAACTAGACCAGTGTGTGCACCACTGAACAACTAGACCAGTGTGTGCACAACTGAACAACTAGACCAGTGTGCACCACTAAACAACTAGACCAGTATGTGTGCACCTCTGAACAACTAGACCAGTGTGCACCACTGAACAACTAGACAAGTGTGTGCACCACTGAACAACTAGACCAGTGTGTGCACCACTGAACAACTAGACCAGTGTGTGCACCACTGAACAACTGGAAAACCATGATGTGCACCACTGTATAACTACGAGACCATAGTGCACCACTGGACAACTACGAGACCATAGTGTGCACCACTGTACAACTACTGGACCACATTGTGCGCCACTGGTCAATTGTCTCTCTTGGTGCCCATGTCAAAGGCTCATTACCCACGACAGTCCTCTGGCCATTTACGTGTCAGTCCAAGAATTTACTCACCATCTTTTAGGCGATTGATAAATTATATCTTGTCTCGGAATTCTAATATTCTGGAAGCTGCAGCTGGATCTGAGTTGTTTGCTGTCTAGACCAGTGAAAGGTCAGTGCCAAGGCCACGTTGAATTACGCAGGTGTGTCAAAATATACATTACGTCCGGGAGGAGAATGAGAGGACCCTTCATTTGTAGCGAACAGCGCATAGCGAATGTCATCGTGAATCAGAACACAATGACAAACATGGTGACTGTCTCTAAGTACCAGAACACAAGGATGAACATGGTGACTGTCAACAACCAGAACACAAGGATGAACATGGTGACTATCAACAACCAACACAAGGATGAACATGGTGACTGTCAACAACCAGAACACAAGGATGAACATGGTGACTGTCAACAACCAGAACACAAGGATGAACATGGTGACTGTCAACAACCAGAACACAAGGATGGACATGATGACTGTTATCAACCAGAACACAATTACGATCTTCACCTGTTTCCTGTACTTTAGTAAATAAATATATTCTCGACCAGCCTTGACGTCACCGGCTACGACCGTCACCACTACAGTAGTCCCTGCCACAGTGACAACCAACTCTCCCACCACCCCTCCCACCATCATAATCACCCCCAAGCACACCCCGTGTTCCCATTACCACACACACCACCTCTCCCATAATGCCCACCCCGTGGCTCTCCATAACGTTTACCTCCACGCCCACCATCACACTCCTGACTCTGGTAATATAGTCCCACAAACATTTTTGTACTGGTTTAAGTAATTTAGTATACATGTAAGAAAAAAATACTTGAGTAGACCTCACTATAGACTGCAAGAGGTTTTTCACACGCCATCTTTAATACTGACTGTCGTCCAAGATTGTTTGCATTTATTTCAGCTTCTATTTAACACCAAGATGTCATTTTCGTGGTTAAGAAATTCAAATTTCAGATCTTCTAAGCCATATGAACGTCATATTAACAAGTTTTTTGTTATTTATCAAGTGAAAAATAGGTGAATATTTTTTTATAGATTTTTAAGCTTAATATTTTATTAAAACAATAAAGCACTTAAATAATAATGAAATACAATGAACGAAAGGAATTTTATAAACAGCTACACATTCATTATAACTTATTACACATTCATTATAACTTATATCTCATAACTTACACACTTTTACATTGCACTCCACATTTACACTACACTGTCAAATTACTTTAAATGACATTTGCATCTCATAGTAACATAAATGGTTCATGTAAACTGTACAAGTAGTTCAGAAGTCATGTTAAGACATAGTTCAGGCTTCAAAATAATACAATTTGATGTTTTTGTACCACAAAATCGGTTGACTGTATAGCTTCTAAGGCAGAGCGTCCTTGAGAAAGTGGCTTCTAAGGCAGAGCGTCTTTGAGAAAGTGGCTTCTAAGGCAGAGCGTCTTTGAGAAAGTGGCTTCTAAGGCAGAGCGTCTTTGAGAAAGTGGCTTCTAAGACAGAGCGTCCTTGAGAAAGTGGCTTCTAAGGCAGAGCGTCCTTGAGAAAGTGTTAAGAACTCGAGAACAAAAAGCATGTTCTTAAATGTTCATTACTAATGCAGAAAGATGAATGTGGAAGTTCTGTCATGAGTTGGTTAGCGTGCGCTCATTATCGACACTTATCAAACGTTCTACATTTGGTTAATGGATATATAACTTTACTGTGATATTCCTCTGCTTTATCGAGTGTTTCCTGAGACTGAGTTGTGTCTTCTGATAAATAAAGTAACATCCTTTCTAGTGGAGCTTTTAAGGCAGAAGCCTTAGTTCCTACCCAGACTGTTGAATTTCATGTGCTTTTTAATTAGAATATTTCAAGCCCCAAAACGGTTAGCAAGTTTGTGAAGCGGTGTTTAGCGGACGTTATCTCCTGCTCCTACTTTAGCTAACATTTCTTCCAAACCTTCGGTGAAAAGTTCAAAGACATACAAGGAAGAGTACAACTACAATATTGTTTTTTGATAACACTATGAGACATTAAATTCCTATCCGAACAACATGGAACAAGTTAATTATCCTTCCAGCGTCTGCTGCTTCTTAAGAGATACGGAGTTTAGGAAAGTCTTTAATCTCATAATTAGTAACGTTATGTGCATCTCTGGTGTCACTGTCTCCTCGTATGTCTCACTTACAGCTATCAGAAATGAGGCCTTCACTGTCTACTCTTTGGTACTCCTTCGCATTTGCCCAAACTTTCTCAAAAACTTTTTTTAAATATCTCCAAATGTTTAGTTCTCAGTTGGCGAACTTGTGACAAAAAAAAATCTACAATAACTACACTATCCATCGTATTACATTGCTGGAAAAAGTAATCTAATGGTTTCAGTTTCTACTAAAGTTCACCCAACACAAGATAATTTTCTGGTTTAGTGGAAGAGCCAGTGTCGTCAGAGAGCATATTTGATGACAACAGATCTTACCTTAAAATATCCATAATTTTTTCTCTCCTCTTTTACACACACACACAAACACACACACACACACACACACACGCAAACACACACATAAACACACTCAAACACACACCTCTCTCTCTCTCTATATATATATATATATATATATATATATATATATATATATATATATATTGTGTGTGTGTGTGTACTCACCTAATTGTGGTTGCAGGGGTCGAGACTCAGCTCCTGGCCCCGCCTCTTCACTGTCCGCTCCTGGGTCTCTTCTCTCACTGCTCCATGAGCTTTATCATACCTCGTCTTAAAGCTATGTATGGTTCCTGACTCCACTACATCATTTGCTAGACTGTTCTACTTCCTGACTACTCTATGGCTGAAGAAATGCTTCCTAACATCCCTTTGACTCATCTGAGTTTTCAGCTTCCAGTTGTGTCCCCTTGTTTCTGTGTTCCCTCTCTGGAACATCCTGACACTATCTACCTTGTCGATTCCCCGCAGTATTTTGTATGTAGTTATCATGTCTCCTCTAACCCTTCTGTCCTCCAGTGTTGTTAGTTCTATTTCCCTCAACCTTTCTTCGTAGGACAGTCCCCTAAGCTGTGAAACTAACCTTGTCGCAAACCTTTGCACTTTCTCTAATTTCTTGACGTGCTTGACCAGGTGTGGGTTCCAGACTGGTGCTGCATACTCTAGTATGGGCCTGACGTACACGGTGTACAGTGTCTTGAATGATTTCTTGTTAAGGTAACTGAACGCTAATCTTAGGTTTGCTATTCGCCCATATGCTGCCGCAGTTATCTGGTTGATGTGTGCTTCCGGAGACGTGCTTGGTGTTATGCTCACCCCAAGGTCTTTCTCCTTTACCGAGGTTTGTAGCCTTTGTCCATCTAGCCTGTACTATGTCAGCGGTCTTCTTTGCCCTTCCCCGATCTTCATGACTTTGCATTTGGTGGAATTAAATTCGAGAAGCCAGTTGCTAGACCAGATGTCCAGCTTGTCCAGGTCTGTTTGAAGTCCTGCTTGGTCCTCATCTGATTTGATTCTCCTCATTAATTTCACATCATCTGCAAACAGAGACACTTCTGAGTCTATCCCGTCCGTCATGTCATTCACATATACCAAGAATAGCACTGGTCCTAAGACTGACCCCTGCGGGACCCCGCTCGTCACAGGCGCCCACTGTGATACCTCATCACGCACCATGACCCGTTGTTGCCTCCCTGTGAGGTATTCCCTGATCCATTCCAGTGCCCTTCCTGTTATGCACGCTTGGTCTTCCAGCTTCTTCACTAATCTCATATGAGGTACTGTGTTGAAGGCCTTCCTGCAGTCCAGGAAAATGCAATCAACCCACCCTTCTCTCTCTTGTCTTACCTCTGTTACTTTGTCATAGAACTCCAGAAGGTTTGTTACACAGGATTTGCCTTCCCTGAATCCATGCTGTCTGGCGTTGATTATCCTGTGCCGTTCCAGATGCTCCACCATTCTTTTCCTGATGATTTTCTCCAAGACTTTGCACACTATACACGTAAGTGACACCGGTCTATAGTGTAGTGCCTCTTTTTTGTCTCCTTTCTTAAAAATGGGGACTACGTTGGCCTTTTTCCATACCTCAGGTAGCTGCCCAGTTTCAAGGGATGTGTTGAATATTACGTGTGTGTGTGTACTCACCTAATTGTACTCACCTAATTGTGGTTGCAGGGGTCGAGACTCGGCTCCTGGCCCCGCCTCTTCGCTGTCTGCTACTGGGTCTCTGCTCTCCCTGCTCCATGAGCTTTATCATACCTTGTCTTAAAACTATGTATGGTTCCTGCCTCCACTATATCTTTCTCTAGTCCATTCCACTTCCTGACTACTCTGTGGCTGAAGAAATGTTTCCTGACATCCCTTTGACTCATCTGAGTCTTCAGCTTCCAGTTGTGTCCCCTTGTTTCTGTGTTCCCTCTCTGAAACAACCTGTCACTATCTACCTTGTCAATTCCCCGCAGTATTTTGTATGTCGTTATCATGTCTCCTCTGACCCTTCTTTCCTCCAGTGTTGTTAGTCCTATTTCCCTCAACCTTTCTTCATAAGACAGACCCCTGAGTTGTGGAACTAACCTTGTCGCAAACCTTTGCACTTTCTCTAGTTTCCTTATGTGCTTGACCAGGTGTGGGTTCCAGACTGGTGCTGCATATTCTAGTATGGGCCTGACGTACACGGTATACAGTGTCTTGAACGATTCCTTGTTAAGGTAACGGAACGCTAATCTAAGGTTTGCCAGACGCCCATATGCTGCCGCAGTTATCTGGTTGATGTGTGCCTCCGGAGACGTGCTAGGCGTTATACTCACTCCAAGGTCTTTCTCCTTTGCCGAGGTTTGTAGCCTTTGTCCGCCTAGCTTGTACTCTGTCAGCGGTCTTCTTTGCCCTTCTCCGATCCTCATGACTTTGCATTTGGAGGGATTGAATTCGAGAAGCCAACTGCTAGACCAGATGTCGAGCTTGTCCAGGTCTGTTTGCAGCCCTGCCTGGTCCTCTTCCGATGTGATTCTCCTCATTATTTTCACATCATCCGCGAATAGAGACACTTCTGAGTCTATCCCGTCCGTCATGTCATTTACATATACCAGGAATAACACTGGTCCTAGGACTGACCCCTGCGGTACACCGCTCGTCACAGGCGCCCACTGTGATACCTCACCACGCACCATGACCCGTTGTTGCCTCCCTTTGAGGTATTCCCTGATCCATTCCAGTGCCCTTCCTGTTATACCTGCTTGTGTGTGTGTGTGTGTGTGTGTGTGTGTGTGTGTAGGAGGGTGTGTAGGAGGGTTAGGAGGTACAAGTGGGGGAGGGGGGAGGGAAGTGTTATTGGGTTAGTGGTCAAGTTCTTGTAGGTCTACTGTCATGTGAGTGAGTGTGTGTGTACGTGTATGTGTGTGTGCCTGTCCTCACTGCATTGATTCAATTAGAATATTTCACTGTGACGGCCTTCTGGGTTATCCTAGGCTCCCTACACGTATGCTCCGTGTGATAGCCTATCACTGTACTCGTGTATACCTGTATAACTTTGCTTACTTATTGAATAAACACTGTCAGAGTAGTGTAGTGTTCGTGTGACTGTGTCCGTCTGTTAAGATAATCTTCCTAAAGTTTGCAATACTTCACAAGGTTTGGAATACTATCCTAATATTATACTAGCTTTTGCTAGTACTAGTTCTAGAAACGAGTAATACTACTAAGCTAAGCTAAGACAAACCCAATTGTTGGTTTATGTGAGCGTGTGTGTGTGTGTGTGTGTGTGTGTGCGTCTTGGCATCTCGTTCACAGGGCCAACCTAATTTAATTTTAATTCTAGAATGCTACTAACCACTGCTACTAAAAGTTACTACTTATACATTGGTAATAATATTGATGCTAATACATGAACAGTTGTATGGTATACTACTTCTGTGTCCTGACTACTTCAAGTGTATGTGTGTGTGGCGTGCATACACATGTGTACATTTGGTTGGTAGCCCTGCGCCCTAACTTATCTTTCTACCTATGAAATTCTTATGTTTTCAGCTCCTCCGAGCAGGGATTTTTCCCACACTTCAGCAACTCAGGGCCAGGAACCTGCAAAACCTGCATACCACAACTAGGATTTTGTACATTACATCCGATGTCTTCTGGGTCGTCAGATTGTTGATACTCTCCTGGTGTGGCACCCTGCTGGGTATTGTACCTCTTCGTTTCTTTTCTATTGGGCTCACTTAATGCAGTCACCGTACTGCTCACTGCTTGCCTTGCACTTGTCTCCCTTACTTGGGTACCTCCAGTAGATATGCTCCCCACTGTGTTATATCTCACTACGATATATTCCCCACTTCCTGCTGTGTGGCAACCGCTGTTAGGCCTATCACCGGTTCCCCTCACTGCACTTTCACTATTTACTGTGTGTTTTCCCTCTGCGATCACTCGTATTTCCCTGCTTTTTGGTTTTAAATGAGTATGACACTTTAGCCTATGCCCACGCCTGTTCGTTGCACTCGGATTTCCCCTAGGACCACCCAAAACCACCCAATTTAGCGGAGCTCAAAACGCGCGTGACTGCTTTGACTGAACGCCTTTGTGTGTGTGTGTGTGTGTGTGTGTGTTTGTGTGTGTGTGTACTCACCTATTTGTACTCGCCTATTTGTGGTTGCAGGGGTCGAGTCATAGCTCCTGGCCCCCGCCTCTTCACTGATTGCTACTAGGTCCTCTCTCTCCCTTCTCCATGAGCTTTATCAAACCTCGTCTTAAAACTATGTATGGTTCCTGCCTCCACTATGTCGCTTTCT
Organism: Cherax destructor; assembly: GCA_009830355.1. Lineage (NCBI taxonomy): Eukaryota > Metazoa > Arthropoda > Malacostraca > Decapoda > Parastacidae > Cherax > Cherax destructor. The sequence goes on along the minus strand of WNWK01005805.1, from coordinate 74,106 downwards.
AGGCTGTTCCACTTCCTGACAACTCTATGACTGAAGAAATACTTCCTAACATCCCTTTGACTCATAGGAGTCTTCAACTTCCAATTGTGACCCCTTGTTTCTGTGTCCCCTCTCTGGAACATCTTGTCTCTGTCCACCTTATCTATTCCTCGCAGTATTTTATATGTCGTTATCATGTCTCCCCTAACCCTCCTGTCCTCTAGTGTCGTCAGGCCGATTTCCCTTAACCTTTCTTCGTAGGATTATCCCCTTAGCCGCCCGTATGCTGCAGCAGTTATCTGATTGATGTGTGCCTCAGGAGATGTGCTCGGTATTATACTTACCCCAAGATCTTTTTCCTTGAGTGAGGTTTGCAGTCTTTGGCCACCTAGACTATACTCTGTCTGCGGTCTTCTTTGCCCTTCCCCGATCTTCATGACTTTACATTTGGCAGAGTTAAATTCAAGGAGCCAGTTACTGGACCAGGCTTGTAGCCTGTCCAGGTCTCTTTGTAGTCCTGCCTGATCCTCGACTGATTTAATTCTTCTCATTAACTTCACATCATCTGCAAACAAGGACACTTCTGAGTCTATCCCTTCCGTTATGTCATATGTGTGTGTGTGTGTGTGTGTGTGTGTCGTGCCGAATAGGTAAAACTGGTCCATTAGCAAGAACTCATTTAAAATTTCCCCTTATACGTTTAAAGATATATTTTTTTCTGTTATATTAATGTAAAAATTAATAGTTTTTGCGCCAAAAGCACCCTAGAAAACTTACCTAACCTTATTATAACAAGCGCAATTTAATTTAGTGTGTGTGTGTGTGTACTCACCTATTTGTGGCTGCAGGGGTCGAGTCATACTTCCTGGCCACGCCTCTTCACTGATCGCTACTAGGTCTTCTCTCTCCCTGCTCCACGAGCTTTATCAAACTTCGTCTTAAAACTATGTATGGTTCCTGCCTCCACTACGTCACTTTGTAGGCTATTCCACTTCCTGACAACTCTCTTGACTGAAGAAATACTCCCTAACAGCCCTTTGACTCATCGAAATCTTCAACTTCCAATTGTGACCCATTGTTTCTGTGTCCCATCTCTGGAACTTCCGGTCTTTATCCACCTTGTCAATTCCTCGCAGTATTTTATGTCTTTATCATGTCTTCCCTAACTTTCCTGTCCGCCAGTGTCGTCAGGCCGATTTCTTTTAACCTTTCTTAATGGGACAATTACCTTAGCTCTGGGACTAGTCTTATTGCAAACCTTTGCACTTTCTCTAATTTCTTGACATGCTTGACCAGGTGTGGATTCCAAACTGGTGCTGCATACTCCAATATGGGTCTGACGTACATGGTGTACAGAGTCTTGAACGATTCCATACTGAGGTATCCGAACGCTATTCTTAGGTTTGCCAGGCGCCCATATGTTGCAGCAGTTATCTAGTTGGTGTGCACCTCAGGAGATGTACTCGGTATTACACTCACCCCAAGAACTTTTTCCTTGAGTGAGGTTTGCAGTCTTTGGCCACATAGACTATACTCTGTCTGAGGTCTTCTTTGCCCTTCCCCTGTCTTCATGACTTTGCATTTGGCGGGGTTAAATTCAAGGAGCCAGCCCGATCCTCATCCTATTTAATTATTCTCATTAACTTCACATCATCAGCAAACAGGGACACTTCTGAGAGTATCCCTTCCGTCATGTCATTCACATATACAAAAAACAACACAGGCCCTAGGACTGACCCCTGAGGGCGCCTGAGACGAGCGGGGTGCTCGTCTTAGGCGCACACTCTGACACATCTTCATGTACCATGACTCGTTGTTGCCTCCCTGTCAGATATTCTCTGATCCATTGCAGTGCCTTTCCTTTTGCATTAACCTTTTGTGAGGAACTGAGTCGAAGGCCTTCTTGCTGTCCAAGAAAATGCAATCTATCCACCCTTCTCTCTCGTGTCTTACTTCTGTTACCTTGTTATAAAACTCCAGTAGGTTTGTGACACAGGATTTTCCTTCCCTGAAACCTTGCTGGTTGTCTTTTATAAGCTTGTGTCTTTCTAGGTGCTCCACCAATCTCCTCCTGATAATCTTCTCCATGACTTTGCATACTATACGTCAGTGACACAGGTCTGTAGTTTAATGCCTCGTGTCTGTCTCTTTTCTTAAAAATTGGGACTACATTTGCCATCTTCCATACCTCAGGTAGTTGACCAGTTTCAATGGATGTGTTGAAGATTGTTGTTAGTGGCACACACAACATCTCTGCTCCCTCTCTAAGGACTTATGGAGATATGTTGTCCTGTCTCACCGCCTTCGAGGTATCAAGTTCACATAGCAGCTTCTTCACCTCGTCCTCGGTTATGTGTATTTCATCCAGCACTTGGTGGTGTACATTCGTATTCTGACTTCCCGGAGTCCTTCCTGTCTCCACTGTAAATACTTCTTTAAAGCTCCTCACATACCTCTTGGTCGTTTCTTGTGAACTCCCCACCTTCCTTCCTCAGCCTGATTACCTGGTCCTTGACTGTTGTTTTCCTCCTGATGTGGCTATACAACAGCTTCGGGTCAGACTTTACTTTCGATGCTATGTCATTTTCGTATTGTCGCAGAGCCTCCCTTCTTATCTGTGTATATTCGTTTCTGGCTCTTCGACTAATCTCTTTATTTTCTTGGGCCCATTGACTTTTGTACTTTTTTCATTCTCTAGTGCACTTAGTTTTTGACTCACTACATTTTTAAGTGAACCAAGGACTCGTTCTGGTCTTCCCATTATTTCTGTTTCACTTGGGAACAAATCTCTCCTCTGCCTCCTTGCATTTTGCTGTCATATAGTCCATCATTTCTTTTACTGGTTTTCCTACCAATTCTCTTTCCCACTGAACGTCTTGCAGGAAATTTCTCATGCCTGTGTAGTCCCCCCTTTTGTAATTTGGCTTCTCCCATCCTATTCCTGCAACCCTCTCCACTTGTAGCTCAATTATGTATTCAAAGCACAGAAGTACATGATCACATGATATCCTCGATGCCCGAACTGCTCAAGGTGAATACTAGGTCCAGTCTTGCTGGTTCATCCTCACCTCTTCCTCTGGTAGGGTCTCTAACATGTTGATGCATGTTAGAGACCCTACCACATCGATCATCTTGGCTCTCCATGTTTCGGGACCCCCATGGGGCTCCACATTTTTCCAGTCAATCTCCTTGTGATTGAAATCACCCATAACTAGTAACTTTGCTCTCCCCATGTGAGCTCTTCTGGCCACCTCAGCTAGTGTGTCTACCATTGCTCTGTTGCTCTCTTCATATTCTTCTCTTGGCCTCCTGCAGCTCTGTGGCGGGTTGTATATTACTGCACTTACCACCTTATGGCCCCCAGACTGGATTATTTTTATGTAGTCCCTTTCGCCCATTCCATCCAATCCTTCCCTTTCCTCAAATCCCCCAGCAGTTTTTGATGAGCAGTGCAACTCCACCTCCCCCTCTGCTCCCTCTATCATTCCTCAGGGTGGAAAGACTGCATCTGTTATCATCCTGGTTTCATTTCTGTGAGTGCTATTATGTCTGGGGATGTCTCCTTGATTCTTTCATTCCACTTCTCACATTTATTTGTTATTCCATCTGCATTTGTATACCAAACCTTCAACTTCTTTTCTAAAACTATGGTCTGGGGGGTACGTTGGGGTTGGGGAAGCGGGAGGCCTGATGAGGAACTATGGGCGATTGCTGTGAAGGTGGAGTTTGTAATGAGGTGGATGGGGGCATTGGGTATGCATGTATGTTTTGGGTTAGAATGCTTGGTTGCAATGGGGTTGTCCTGGTTGGGGGGCTTCTGTAGGTGGTTGTGTGGGAGGTTGTATTTGATCTTCCTTCTGAGTCTGAGTTCTCCTGTCCATCTCCATCTTTACCTCTCTTCCCTCCTTTCTTCTTTGTACCTTCTCTTTCAGTTTCTGCATTCTCGTGTTCTGTCGTGGTCGAGATACACCCTCCGGTATGCCGACATGTCCTTTAGTCGTGCTTTCTCCTGCAGGATCCTGTTTTGAGTCGATTCTGCCTTGAAAATCATTTTGACTGGCCGGTTTCTTCCTCTTACAAACTCCCTTATTTTCAGAAAGTTTGCCAGCTGGGTCATGTCGTCTTCTCCTTTTGCTTTCGTGATGCTTTCAATCACTTTTTTCTCCCCTTGTCTTCTTGCTTCGTAAGTTTCCCCTTCAACTTCCTAGAGCCCATAAACAAAGACTGATCTCTCCCTTTCATTCTCCCACTGCCTATCCCTATGTAACCCCTGATTCGATTTAGTTGCCCCCATTGCAGCTTTCTTTTCTTCAATCTCTTCACTTTCCTGTGTCCCTGGGCTCAGTTGTCTGTTATTTTCCCTTGCGCCTGCGCCAACACTAGGCCTGCTATCTCACTTTCAAGTTCATTTAAAAATTTGAGGCTCTCCCCACACTTATGTGGCTCAAGGCAACTTATAAACCACTTCAGGGATTGTTCACTACCCTGACACAATGACTCCTCAAAAACACTTATATTCACAGAGCACTAAAGTTGTGACTCGCGTACGCGTGTGTGTGTGTATTCACCTAGTTGTGGTTGCAGGGGTGTGTGTGTGTGTACGTTTCTTTCAGCAACAGCAATATCTTATTTTTGTGGCTTATCGAAGACTATAAATTCTGAGTAAGTACAGCTGTTTTACTCTCCATTGTTGGAAGTTTAGCCTTTGAAATCACGTCAGAAAGCTTTTTACTTTCCGTTTCTCACTAAATGTTAAGTAACCAGCTTCTCCGTGTTCTTTGACCTTCACGAGACGTTCAACGATCTCTCCGGGTACGCACATCACTGTATGACCCCTGTGGTTTAGCGCTTCTATTTGATTATAATAATAATCCGGGTACGCACGGATGAGGATAAAATTATAGAGTAGGCGTCTGATTTAAATTTTCATATGAGTTGTTTCTGCTGGCCATAAATTCACACAGCGTCTTCACTGACAGTAATATATAGGAAGACATATTCTCAGACAGTTCATGATAAAGAGCTGCTTCCCTGTAGTCAATACTGCTGGCATTAATCATTTGCATGTAAAAATACTGATACGTCAACCCCCACTCAGTGACGCACATTTCTTGTCGTCTCTGTCCCACTAATTCTTTGAGTTCTTTTGAGCCCACAGTACTGTTTGCTCAAAGTGTCATGTCCGGAGAAAAATTGACTGGTCAGTTATTTTCTTGCACTGCAAAACTTCTGGTAGACTTCAGGGTAATCAATTGGTAACATGTTAATTTTTTCCAGATTCAATGGTGTATGCTATTAGTAATTTATACTGTCACATTCGTAGATCATGGGTATTATTATTATTATTATAATCAAAAGAAGCGCTAAACCACAAGGGTTATACAGCGCGGCAGGGCAGGACAGGATGCCGGGAGAATGGATTGTAAGAGGGGCGTCTACTAACATCTGTGACAATCCTATAAATGAAAGGATTGCGGAGGTCATGAGAGCGAACATAATAGCGAATGCAATGTGCATCACGACGATCGGACAAGGATGGAATGTCCGCTTCTACATAGAGGCTCTCAACCGGGAAAGAACGAAATGCACCAAGGCATAAGCACAGTCCCTGGTGATGGATGGGATTAAGACTGGAAAGAGTAGCAGGGAAGGCCGCCGAATATATCTGGTCACCATAATCGAGTTTCGATAAAATTATGGCTGAATGTAGGCGAAGGAGAGTTCTACGATCCGCCCCCAAGAAAGGTGTGCGAGGGTTTTAAGGAGGTTCAGCCGGCTGTGACAAGTTAGTTGCCTTCAGAGAGGTAAAGTGAGGTTTCCAGGACAATCTACGGTCAAACAGGAGGCCGAGAAACCTGACTGTATCACGTTCTGGGATACGTGAGACGTATAGGTACAACGGATGATCAGAGACCACTGAACGTCTAGTAAATGTAATTTGATGAGTTTTGCCACTAGAAAATTTAAACCCGTGCGTGGTGGCCCAATCGGAAACCTGGTTGACGGCATGCTGGAGTGAAACTGCAATGAGGTGACAGTCAGCACCTGCACAAGCTATAGCAAAGTCATCCACATAAAGCGATGACCAAATATTTGATGGGAGAACAGATGCCAGATTATTTATAGCAAGCAGAAAGAGTGTTGTGCTCAGAACACAACCTTGGGGGACACCTTCAGCTTGGACAAATTCCGGGGAAAGCTCATTACCAACCCGGACACGGAAATGTCTTTCAGTTAAGAAGGCCTTAAGGAAAAATGGTAGTTTGCCTCGAAGGCCTAAGGAGTGGTTCTGGGCCAAGATATTATACCTCCATGTTGTGTCATAAGCCTTCTCCAGGTCGAAAAAAATGGCGATAACAGAGTGGTTATTAGCAAAGGCATTTCGAATATACGTATCCAAGCGCAGTAAGGGGTCAATGGCAGAACGGCCCTTACGAAAGCCATTTTGACTAGTGGAGAGACTATTGTGCGTCTCTAAATACCACATCAAACGTCTATTAACTAGACGTTCCATCACCTTGCAAACTGCACTGGTAAGAGCAATGGGACGGTAGTGGGAGGCATCACGTCCCGTAGTACCCGGTTTGCGAAAAGGGAGAACAATAGCAGACTTTCACAGTTGGGAAAGAACTTGCGACCATATAAGATTAAAGAGTCGTAAGAGGACAATAAGAGCAGACTGATGTAAATGCTGTAGCATACGAATATGTATGCCGTCTGACCCAGCTGCCGATGATCGGCAAGCAGAGAGTGTTGCCTCCAGTTCTTGAAGGGTAAAAGACACATTATAAGATTCTTCTCTGAGAGAAGAAAAATCTAAGGGCTTTAACTCGCTGGCAGACTTAGAAGAAAGGAACGAGGGGCATAGATGGAGCCCCTGAGAAATGCGGACCAGATGAATACCAATTTCAGTGGCAACGGCAAGAGGGTGTGCTATATCAACACCAGCAACCTGAAGAACAGGAGCCGGGTCGGGGGAGAATTTACCACTCAATTTCCGCACTTTCTTCCAGACTGCACTCATCGAGGAAGCCGAAGTGACAGTAGAAACATAATCTCGCCAGCAAGTGCGTTTAGCGTCACGTATGACATGGCGAGCAATTGCTCTCTTCTGCTTAAAATCAAGGAGTCTCTCTGTGGTTCTGTTATACCAATACCTGCCCCATGAAGCGCGTTTCAAACGTTCTGCTCGAGCACAAGCAGGAGACCACCAAGGCACGCACTTCTGAGGATGCTTGCCCGAGGTTTGTGGGATAGAATGTGAAGCCGCTGTGAAGATGGAGGACAAAAAGAGATGTAAAACCTCATCAATGGAGGACGAAGAAGGAACCTCATGAAAGGCAGTAAGATGTGCGTAAAGGTCCCATTTTGCCCGGTCAAATTGCCAGCGTGGGCAACGAGGAGGTGGAGAATACGAAGGGGACTTAAGGATAGTTGGGAAATGATCGCTGTCATGTAAGTCCGGGAGAACAGACCAGGTGAAGTCAAGGACAGTTGAGGAAGAACAGATGGAGAGATCGATGCAGGAGAAAGAAAGAGTTCGAGGATCAAAATGGGTAGGAGTACCCGTATTTAAAACATGGAGGGGGAGAGAAGCAAGAAATGCCTCCAACTGAACGCCACGGGAGTGTGTGTGCATTAAAATCGCCAAGTAACAGAAGGGGTGGCGGCAAGGAAGAAACCAGAAAATCAACATCTGGGATAGACAAGCTCGCGAAGGAGAGAGATATAAAGAACAGAGTGTATACCACTTATTCAAGTGGATACGGGCTGCTGTGTAATGTAGAGAAGAATGAACATAGAGCTGACGGAATGGAACACCAGTGCGTATAAGAAGAGCACTTTCGTTAAAGGTTCCATCGGATAAAGGATCCGAGGAATACAACAAATCATAGCCTGAAAAGGGCTGAATAACAGAGGATTGCAATTTGGGTTCTTGCAAACAGACACCAACAGGGGAAAACTGGGAGAGCAACACCTGAAGCTCACCCCGGTTACCCCTGAGGTCTCGGATATTCCACTGCAAATAAGCCATGATTTATGGAGAGAAATACATAAGTCGAAGTTAGAGGTATCTATGGAATAGGATTAGAAAAGTCCACGTGTGGAGGCAGCGGAAGATCTGTAATCAAAGAAGGAGTGGGACGCTGTGAAGGAAGGAGGGGGGTAGACGGAGAAGAGAGAGGAGGAGGAACCGGAGGTGGAGCGGTGTCCATCAACGGTTCAGTCTGTGCAAGAAATCCTGCAATAGCCTCCAGCGTCTCAGGAGTCATAGATGCAGGATGTGGGACCACATTAGAGAAGAAAGGAGGAGGAGTATGAGCGACAATCTGGGAGACCATAGACGGTACAAAAGTAGAGGGCGTGGGGATGGAAGAGGAGACTGTCGAAGGGGCTTGGGAGGGGACAGGAGTGGAAGCGGCCTGGGGCGGGGCAATCAAGGAAGGAACGTGGGATGGGACAGGAGATGAAGACATTGAACTAGGAGGAGGATGAACCTCCACACACATTACAGAACTAGTCGGAGGTGAAGAACCCGGCAATGGGGATTTTTTGCCGGACTTATGTTACAAAATGACACGATATCTATTAGCAATAGACATCTCCAGCGAACACTAGAAAGGATAGCCCTTCTAGCATCCAGCCTGTTACTGGGCTTTTGCAACAAAGTCAGTATCCTGGTCCAGTTATCCGATATATTCAATAAGCTCCATGAGGATTACAACTGGTAGGGTACTAACCAAAGCATAAAATTTAATATGTTTATTAAACAAGTTAGAGTCTAGGGTTTCAAAGTAAATATATGTACATTTGATAAGGATGTTCATGAAATTATGAATTAGGAGGTTAATTAGGAGGGAAGCTCCTATACTGCTCTCATATACAATAAGACTGTGCTGAGGGCACATATATATAAATGACTCAAAAGTACCATGAGGTACAATGGCAGTAATTACAATAATATATACAAATATGAATATAAGTGTGTATGAGTGTGCTCCCGGTAACTCTTAAGACTCGAGTCAACCAGTGTCCGACTGAAATTCTCATAAGCTAGCTTCTCTAACAAACTGACAACCAGAACAGCTTGATTGACCAGTAAAATGACCAATTCACATAACAGCAATATAACAGGCAACAGCAACACAGCGTCAGGAACAAGGAGATAGAAAATCGACCCTAACTGGGGACCATCAATAGATCCTCCAAAACAGTCACAAAACTCCTTTACTACTGAAGCTAGGTTCAGCATAAACAATCCCAGACTGTGACGGTGCACAGATGCCTTATCGAAGTAGGTCCAAAGCTATAGCTAGAGACCTGAGTTGTATCAGAGTGTCAATGTGACACACAACCCAGAAAAACGTCGGAAATCACTGTCTAGTCTATCCTCTGTGAACGGAGTTACACAGAGTCCTGAGAAGTATGTTTCGTCTCACCACCGAACACATACTCTACCCAGCAGAGTCTAATGTCGAGAAAACAAGTAGAAATAGGAGTGAGGTGTTGACTCGACGATGGTCAGCAGGCCAGAGAGGGAGTGAGAGAGAACTGAGCAGTAACACTAGGCTCAGAAACCTCTGCCTGAGTTGCTCTCTTTTCTACGACATCAATTAGCGACATACTTCCTAATTGTGACACTACAGAGACAGATTCAGGAATGTCAGGTTTCCTGGTGAAGGTACGAGAAGTAACAGTAACAGCTTTAGGCCGGCACTGATCAACTGATTGGGTTTGCTAATTCCTAGGACACTTTTTAGTTACCTTTTTTCTCTCAGTTTTATACGTACGATTTTGTGAGAAATTTCGTAGTTGTCAGCTAATGCTGCAGTCTCTAGAATATCTGTGGCAGTGTGGTCGATCAGATATTCCTGTACATCAGCAGACATACAGTTGTTGAATTCCTCGTGAAGTATCAGCTGCACGATTGTGTCATAAGAATTACACTGGGAGGCTCTACACCACCTCTCAAATGCAAGCTTTTTCTCACGGGCAAACTCCACACAAGTTTGACCTTGTCGTCGTTGTAACGTACGAAATGCACGTTGGTAACTTATTATTTTTTATTATTAACACATCGGCCGATTCCTACCAAGGCAGGGTGGCCCGAAAAAGAAAAACTTTCCTCATCATTCACTCCATCACTGTCTTGCCAGAGGGGTGCTTTACACTACAGTTATAAAACTGCAACATTAACACCCCTCCTTCAGAGTGCCGGCACTGTACTCCCATCTCCAGAACTCAAGTCCGGCCTGCCGGTTTCCCTGAATCCCTTCATAAATGTTACTTTGCTCACACTCCAACAGCACGTCAAGTATTAAAAACCATTTGTCTCCATTCATTCCTATCAAATACGCTCACACATGCTTGCTGGAAGTCCAAGCCCCTCGCACACAAAACTTCCTTTACCCCTCCCTCCAACCTTTCCTAGGCCGACCCCTACCCCACCTTCCCTCCACTACAGATTTATACACTCTCGAAGTCACTCTGTCTCGTTCCATTCTCTCTACATGTCCAAACCACCTCAACAACCCCTCCTCAGCTCTCTGGATAATAGTTTTGGTAATCCCGCACCTCCTCCTAATTTCCAAACTCCGAATTCTCTGCATTATATTCACACCACACATTGACCTCAGACACGACATCTCCACTGCCTCCAGCCTTCTCCTCGTTGCAACATTCATCACCCATGCTTCACACCCATATAAGAGTGTTGGTATAACTATACTCTCATACATTCCCTCTTTACTTCCATGGACAAAGTTCTTTGTCTCCACAGACTCGAAGTGCTCCACTCACCCTTTTCCCCTCATCAATTCTATGATTCACCTCATCCTTCATAGACCCATCTGCTGACATGTCCACTCCCAAATATCTGAATACATTCACCTCCTCCATACTCTCTCCCTCCAATCTGATATCCAATCTTTCGTCACCTATTCTTTTTGTTATCCTCATCACCTTACTCTTTCCTATATTCACTTTCAATTTTCTTCTTTTACACACCCTACCAAATTCATCCACCAACCTCTGCAACTTCTCTTCAGAATCTCCCAAAAGCACAGTGTCATCAGCAAAAGCAACTGTGACAACTCCCACTTTGTATTTGCTTCTTTATCTTTTAGCCCCACACCTCTTGCCAAGACCCTCGCATTCACTTCTCCTACAACCCCATCTATAAATATATTGAACAACCACGGTGACATCACACATCCTTGTCTAAGGCCCACTTTTACTGGGAAATAGTCCCCTTCCCTCCTACACACTCTAACCTGAGCCTCACTATCCTCATAAAAACTCTTCACTGCTTTCAGTAACCTACCTCCTATTCCATACACCTGCAACATCTGCCACATTGCCCCCCTATCTACCCTATCATATGCGTCTCGAGAATGTCTCGAGAATGGTTTCTTTGACTGTGTCATAGTCAATATATTTGGCAAATGGCAAAGCAGCAGTACATGTTTGAGCTCTGCCAGTCAAAGCTGTATGCAACAATGTAGCCCAATGCTTACGTGGCCAATTCATGGCACGTGCTTGATTTTCAAATACATCAAAATAGGTATCTAAGTCTGTCTCCAGAAACTTAGGGACCATTGATGCAGCTTTCTGCACGTTAAATGTATCCTCTGTAGTACTACTAGGCTGATCAGATCTAATAATCTGTTGTCTCTGGAAACGAACAGTTTCTCTATGGAACTCTTCCTCGTTCAATTTCCTCTGTGCCTCAATTTGTGCAGTTTGCAACAATATTAGGCGTTCCATCCTGTCGAATTGGTCCTGAGATATAGGAGCAAAGGACAAAGGAAAAGTAGGTAAATGAACAGGTTTATCTGGATGGACCCTAGGTCGGGCACCTAGTCCAGCCATGCCAATAGAGCCTAGATCTGGTCTAGTATAAATAGAGAGAGGTGTAGCATCAACAGTACTTGTATGAGGCTGCGTCATACTTCTTGCTACATTCTGTGCTAATGTCTGAGTCAGGTTGGAGGGAGTGAGAGACAATGGCATAGTAATACTAGGCTCAGAAACTTCTGCCTGAGTTGCTCTCTTTTCTCCGTCATGCCTTAGCGACATACATATTTCCTAGTTGTGACTCCATGCTCTCTGAATCTGATTCTGAATCAGAACTCTCTGCATGATCAGGAAACAACATATCTCTAATTAATGCTCTGACTGTTACTGCGGTGTAACTACGGTTGTACGTCACACCCAGATACTTGGCTACCTGCCAACAAGTCTGAAGCTTTAAAGTACGTAACTTCGACAAAGTCAGAGTATTAATTAACTTTTTCACTTTCGCATACATCTCAAAAATAAGTACAATATGAGAGAGTGATTATGGGAAGCTAGAATCCTAATGTAAGAATTTACTTTACAAGTTATACTAGTATTGGTTGTCTTAGAGCCAGAGCTCATTAACAGTATTTCCATCTCCTTGTATCAAGAGACTCAGGCAGGTACATACATCCCCTATGATGTTGTACAAGACCAAACTCCTAGTCTTCAGATTAAGAAATTACTCAAAGTGTTTGACCATAGAGTTACTAGTATGGCAAACTGGACAATTCCTCCAACAACTTATGAGAAGAAGGGGGTGCTGAGGTTTAGGTGAATGAGGGCGTGTAGACACAGAACTGTGGCTCCGAGGTAGGGACCTCGGAGCCAAGAACAGCAAAAGGATTCTAGACAGAGGTGACTCAGGATGGGGCGACCACAGAGGAAGCCGGGGAAGTTGGGACCCCACAAGTGGGGCGACGTTTAGCAATGCGAGAATAGGAAATACGGGGAAGTCTCCCTTAAAGGCGTAGATGAGAGACGGCCATAGCGTATGAGAAGCCTTCCGCCTCTTTGAGACAACGGATTTCCCGCTCATTCAGGTAAACCTGACAATGGCGAGAGTATGATGGATGTGCCTCATGACAGTTAAGGCAAGAGGGAGATAGATTACAAGAAGGACTGGCATGGTCGTCGGCACCACAGACTGGGCATTCGGCAATGGACCTGCAATATTTCGCTGGATGACCAAAACGCCAGCAGTTTCTACACTGTTGCGGTGTAGGGGTCACCTTTCGAACTTGTAAACGTTGACCTGCAATGTAGACCAAAGGTGGAAGTTCACGGCTGTCAAATGTTAAACGAGCTATATTTCAAGGATAACATCTTCGCTTATTGGCAGGGAGGACAAAAGTGTCAACTTTTAGGATAGGGAGTTCTTGGAGCTCAAGCTGCTCCAAAATGTCAGCACCACATGTCTGGAAATTCCGTTGGACAATGGTGTGGGGTAAAATGACAGTACCACTACAAGAATTGAGAGAATGATGTTTGTCAATAGTGATAGGAATAGTATCTATGTTCGTAAGGAGGGAAAGATCGCGAGCTTGGCCAGCATTCTGGACCGTGATGATGCGAGTGCCGCTCTTGAGAGCATGAAATGAGATATCTTTACCTACATGGCGTAGGAGAGCTTTACCAATACTATGATCGGAAAGATAGGTATTAGGAGAGGTCGGTCGTAGAGTAAAAAACTTTGTCCATTGAGTAGTGTGAAACAGAGCATTTAAGGGGAGTGCGTGATGAGCTGGTCGTTTCTGAGATGAATGAGCAGGAAGTGTCGAGTCGTCATGTAAGGGTCTTGGTCGTCTGGATGAGGGACCGGAGGCGGTCCGATGTGTGATCGGCGGGCAATTCAAAAATTGCTGCACCGTTAAGGAAGAAGCCGGAATCAAGGTCAGAGAATAGCGAAGGTAAGACGTATCGAAAGGGCCAATCGGAACCCCGGTACCTGAAGCAGGTGACGAACCGGCACCAGCAAGAGGTACAGGGGTATTAGAGTTGTCCGAAGAGTTGTCCATTAACGAGGTAGGGTCAGAACTAGGGGCGGTATCAAGAAGGGGCCCGGGGGTAGGTTCACGGATTAGGGCATCCATGGTTAGGTTACTTCTTTCTTTTTGTTTTTAAGAAAAAAAAAGAAAGAAGAAAAGACAATAAAAATAAAAAAAGAATAAAAAAAGGGGTGAACGTGGAGGAATAGCTCCTAGGAGGAATGAAAGGGGCGTAAATCCCCCTCCGCACCCAAGAGGATTTCAACACCACAAGTAGTGCAGATGCTGCATGGAACCCGTGCCATACCCTACCCTTCATGCCAGTAAACCAGCTATCTGGGATAGCAACCTCACATCCACCGAGCCACCTCGGTGGACAAAAGAGAGGGTGGCCGGATATCCGCCATAAAGCATACCGCCTTCGGCCACCACCCCCGGAATCCGAAAGGTGGCCTCCAGAGATACACCCGTCGCCCGAAAGATACTCAAGGCCACCCCCCGAGAGACCGGAGAGGGATTGGGACATCCCCAGGCGATCCAGATTCCACGGCAAACTACACCACCGCCAAGGACCTCAGCAGAATGGGATGGACCACGATACCCTTCCCCCTACCTAGGAACTATAATGCCTGTGGAGAGAAGCTCCCAGGGTAAAAATTGGAAGGAAATAAGGGAGGGATGAGGAGGAGGAGGAGGAGGAAAGGGAAAAGGGATGATGGGGAAGATGGGAAAGGGGAGGGGGGATTGGGGGGTAATTAGGTTCGGTCTGAGGAAGAAGACTAAGAGGTCCAATTCCTCAGACCGATAGCCTCTTTACCGCGACAAGGAGCCCCCCTTAAAGAGGAGATCATGCGTAAAATACTTAGAATAGCTTGGAGGTGGATATTCCAATCCCCATCTCTCTCAGATGCTATTAGAAACTTCCGGAGGTTGACTAGTTTTACGAAAGAATCCTTTCTGGCACAATCAATAGAGAAGTGGCTGAAGGCATTAAACAACTCTGACATCTTGAAGGAAATATTTTGAATCTCAAATGGGCATTTTATTGCATATTTCGAGGAAAATGCAATCTCATTTCCTCCTTTTTTTCGTCAGGATTGCCAAAATGCCATCTGTCTCATCTTACACAATACTTCTTCATGAATAAGGAATCCCTTAGTAGATCTGTAAATATGTCTCCATTCATTACTGACTCTGAAGTCTTTACACCAAATACTTTGCTCTTAATGAATGCATCCAAGACACCACTACCATGCAAATACTTTCTAGTGATATGCATGTTAATTTTACCGCAAAAGAAGTTTCCAAATACTGGAATAATTTACTGAAATTCTGATGTGTTACTGATTATAATATTGGGAATGATATAGAACACACGCTCATCTGAGAATACTGGCACAGCCGGCCACTTGTAAACAAACGTTCTGTAACTTGTTCTATGCTACAAACACTGTTGTATGATCTGTGACTGGCACTGGAATGAATTGAAGGAGTCCCACCTCCATGATAGGTGGTGTTGGCGTTGGAACTCAGGAACTAAGGAACTTCACTGTTTATTTCTTTAGAAATTCTATTTTTAGTGAAACTGAGTGTAAACGTAGCTTCGGCATGTCTCTGAAGCAGGTTTTTCTCAACGATGAAGCTGTCAGAGACGGTACACAAGCTAGTTGTTTTTTGTTTATAGCCCTTTTGACATTGCAGTTATTTATGCAAGTAGTAAGCAGTTGTTTAAAATTGGTGTGAGGCATCCTTGGTTTGGTTGGTAGCTGTGTTTGACCAGGATACACCTGACAGTCATGTGAATTATTAGTACCAGATATTGTTGATCGATCATCATGGGCCAAATTGTCAATGGCAGCTATAGTGAAATTTTCGGAATCAAAATGGCTAGGCAATGGTTAATTTTCATAGCACTTGCTTGTATAGTGTATGTTGCTATTTGCTCTCTTCTTCGCATTACTTCATTATAACACACTGAAACTATATTGTGTGATCCACCATAACACGAAGAAGTGTTATTTTTCGTCAACGAGGAAGAGAATAGTACAGTATTTGGTTAATAACCCTTGCAAAAAATAGCCAATTTTTTTCAGTGGAGGTAGGAATACTTTTTTTGCCTCATTACATTCATCATCACTTCCGTGTTATGATAAATGTTATGCTGCTTCATCTGGTAGAGCGCTATTATGTAACATCAGAAGTCGAGTGTTAATGTCTGGAGAAAGAAACTTATATACAGTTCACAAAGTTACACAATATCCAAATTGCAATCACCAGGAAATTACGCTGTAACATGATGTTGACAGGTTCTTCTCAAACCCAACATATTTCACCACAGTTGACTACTACTACTATTACTACTATTATTACTACTATTACTACTACTACTTCTATTACTACTACTACTATTACTACTACTACTACTACTACTATACTATTACTACTACTATCTACTACTACTACTATTTACTACTACTCTATTACTACTTATATCTATTACTCTTATTACTACTACTACTACTATTACTCTACTACTACTACTCTACTCTACTATTCACTACTACTACTACTCTACTACTATTACTAACTCTACTACTATTCTACTACTATTACTACTACTACTACTATCTATTCTACTACTACTACTACTATTCCTACTACTACTATTACTACTACTATTACTACTACTATTACGACTACTATTCGACTACTACTACTACTACTATTACTACTATTACTGCTACTATTACTATTCACTACTACTTACTATTACTACTACTATTACTACTACTATTACTACTACTACTACTATTACGACTACTACTACTACTATTACTACTACTACTACTACTACTACTACTACTGTTACTACTACTATTACTACTACTACTACTACTATTACTACTACTACTACTATTACTACTACTACTACTATTACTACTACTACTATTACGACTACTACTACTACTACTATTACTACTACTATTACTACTACTACTATTACTACTACTATTACTACTACTACTATTACTACTACTACTACTATTACTACTACTACTACTTACGACTACTACTACTATTACGACTACTACTACTACTATTACTACTACTATTTCTACTACTACTACTATTACTACTACTACTACTACTACTATTACTACTACTATTACTACTACTACTACTATTACTACTACTATTACTATTACTACTACTACTACTACTACTATTACTACTACTACTACTACTACTACTATTACTACTACTGCTTTCTCACAGCATAACACCTGATTCCTGCTATTATATATACTCGTCCTTAGTTATCTTTGTTTAGAATGTAGAAGTCACTCGTGGTGAGACGTTTCCTTTAATAAATGTCCTGAACTATACATAAGTGTTTTTTTCTAAATCTTGTCTGTATCACCATATCCCTTACTGATAAGTGTTAGCATTTCATCGTGTAAACAATTTGTTATCCAAGTCGTTGTCAGTTCTGAATCACTGACTCTGGCTTCAAATCCAAAATTAGCACTAAGGAAATGTTAAACCTCCTAGTATTCTCTGTGTATGGCTACAAAGACAGGCTGGATCTCCAGTGGGAGAAACCTGCAGTACAGGTGTGGAGAACATTGATTTAATGTCACCAGATTCTGGCAAGGATCTGTTATATAATGAGTGATCTGATGATCTATAATAGTATCCCTTCTTAAAATTGTACACAAATGACTCTGCTAAATAGCAGTCGAGTTTATACATTCCATCACTTGAATTATACGAGGTATTCCAAACATGTTTTATGAGAGAGGATTCAATTATATTTCTTTCCATAACTGAACTATTGGGTACAATGACCTGAGCTGCTGCCCACTCCGGTGGTGTGGGCAGCATTTGACTCCTGAGTTGTTCTTACCTAATATTGATGTTGAGCAAGTGTGATTTCAAGCGGTTTACCTGTCTGCTCGATGTATGAAAGTGGACATAGTATGTATAGGACCTTGTAAACACCAGGAGCAATGTTGATGATGCATTCTGAATCAACTTCTGGTTCACTGTCCCAATGCTCTTGAAAACAATATTTATATGGAGCTTTTTTTTAATACAACGCGAAAGTTGACCAGATTCTCATTGTAAGGCAAAACCATTAACTTTCTCCTAGAAGGTACTTCCCTAGGTTCAGTCCTGCAGAAAGTCTTCTTGGCTGGCAATAACGCCGTCTTCACAAAATCCCAAGAGCATCTCAGTTTATTAAGGGCTATGATGAATATCTTATTTATTTTATCATCAAAATATTCCGGACTACAAATATGTAAAGCTCTCAAGAACATTGTAAGGAAAACATTCCTTTTAACCCTAGATTAATGATTGGAATAATAGTGAATATATGACGACATATTAGTTTACTGTACATTGTAAATTTAAAGTTCCTGTCAACACGCCGGTTATAGAAGATTATGTGAGTGCAGCGTATATTTTAACATATATGTGAATCTACTTTGGTAACACACTCAGGAGCATTCTCTGGTGTATGATAGTAAAGACTGACAATTAGTGAATCTGATTCGTATAATAATGAAATGCATTAACCACCTAAGTCAAATGACTCCATATGGCACTAGTTCAGTTGATATCTATTAGATGCGGATTTGGATTGGTTTCTGTGTTTCCTTAAAATATTCTGTAACTTGCTTTCTGTAAACTTCTGACGTCCCTCCCCTCACCTTAACCCTGAAAGGGTGTGAGGGGACGGGAGGTAGTTGTAGGGTCGATAATGGCCCTCAGTCTGTGTCATGGGCCGCTATTGATACCTTCCACCTTGCCTCAGAGAATTTTCTGTCCTATCTGTTGCTGTCTTGCAACATTATACAGCTCTTGACGACGCACAAAAGATCTAGAGCCGAAGATTTACATTCCCATGTGGCTTGTTTTGCATTATTAAGTTTGCCCGTTTGCGATTGTATGTGTTTATATATATATATATATATATATATATATATATATATATATATATATATATATATATATATATATATATATATATATATTTTGTGTGTGTGTGTGTGTGTGTGTGTGTCCTACTGAACAAAGCTCGTCTCCTAGCGGTGAAGGCACCACACTCAGGAGATTTTCTACTAGCTGTTCCCAATTCCTCGCTGGGCACTCGACTCGACCCACAGACCATACGGATTGGTGTTGCTCTCCGCCTAGCCGCCCCCATACTCACCGAACATAGGTGTATTTGCGGCAGAGCAACGGCTGATCAATTCGGACTTCATGGTCTCGTGTGTCACACATCATAAGGGAAGTATGCCAGACATGAGGAGGTCAACGACATCATAAAGAGAAGCCTCGCCACAGCCCGTTGCCCAGCCCAACGGGAACCCCAAGTGCAGAGGTCTGACGGAAGTCAAAAGCGTCCTGATGGAGCCACTATGCTACCCTGGAAGGATGGAAAGCAGATTACCTGAGACTACACCTGTGCTGACACATTGGCAGACACCTAATTGACATACTCCATAGCTGAAAGAGGTAGAGCTGCCAGCCACAGGGAGACGCAGAAGACCCGCAAATATGAAGGCCTTTCCCCATGCTATAACTTCATCCCAATAGGGTCGGGGACCCTTGGAGCATGAGGCAAGTGTGCTCTAAAGTTCCTAAAAGAGTTGGGTGAAAAACTCATCATAGAAACCAAGGACCACAGGGCGACCAGCTTCCTCTTTCAGAGACTCAGTGTTGCGATCCAGAGGAAAAATGCATGCAGCATTCTGGGCACACGGCCCACTGCCGAGAAGCTGGACGAAGTATTCGAGATGTAGCTCTGAGTTGTTATCTATGTTGTTTTACTCCCTATTGTATATTTGTCAATGTATTTTGTCTTTAAATAAAGCATATATCAAATATACGGGGTGGTAGGAGAAAATTTTCAAACAGCTTCTCGGACAACCTTGATTTTTCCCTGAAGCAAGTTTATTTTTTTCTTTGAGGATGAGGGTCCCCAGGACAGTTCCAGAGGTGGTACCTCCTTATATATATATATATATATATATATATATATATATATTCAACAAGTCGGCCGTCTCCCACCGAGGCAGGGTGACCCAAAAAGAAAGAAAATCCCCAAAAAGAAAATACTTTCATCATCATTCAACACTTTCACCACACTCATATATAATCACTATCTTTGCAGAGGAGCTCAGATACGACAGTTGAGAATAGTCCCTCCCAGCTGTCACTATCCCAGACCCCTCCTTTAAAGTGCAGGCATTGTACTTCCCATTTCCAGGACTCAAGTCCAACTAAATCAATTAACTGGTTTCCCTTAATCCCTTCACAAAATGTTACCCTGCTCACACTCCAACAGCTCGTCAGGTCCCAAAAACCATTCGTCTCCATTCACTCCTATCTAACACGCTCACACATGCTTGCTGGAAGTCCAAGCCCCTCGCCCACAAAACCTCCTTTACCCCCTCCCTCCAACCTTTTCTAGGACGACCCCTACCCCGCCTTCCTTCCCCTACAGATTTATACGCTCTCCAAGTCATTCTACTTTGATCCATTCTCTTTAAATGACCAAACCACCTCAACAACCCCTCTTCAGCCCTCTGACAAATACTTTTAGTAACTCCACACCTTCTCCTAATTTCCACATTCCGAATTTTCTGCATAATATTTACACCACACATTGCCCTTAGACAGGACATCTCCACTGCCTCCAGCCTCCTCCTCGCTGCAGCATTTGCAACCCATGCTTCACACCCATATAAGAGTGGTGGTACCACTATACTTTCATACATTCACTTCTTTGCCTCCATGGATAACGTTTTTTGTCTCCACAGATACCTCAACGCACCACTCACCTTTTTTTCTTCATCAACTCTACGTATGGTTAACCTCATCCTTCATAAACCCATCCGCTGAGAAGTCAACTCCCAAATATCTGAAAATATTTACTTCTTCCATAATCCCTCTCTCCAATGTGATATCCAATTTTTCTTTATTTAAATCGTTTGATACCCTCATCACCTTACTCTTATCTATGTTCACTTTCAACTTTCTACCTTTACACACTCTCCCAAACTCGTCCACTAACCTTTGCAACTTTTCTTTAGAATCTCCCATAAGCACAGTATCATCAGCAAAAAAGTAACTGTGTCAACTCCCATTTTGCATTTAATTCCCCATAATTTAATCCCACCCCTCTCCCCAACACCCAAGCATTTACTTCTTTTACGACCCCATCTATAAATATATTAAACAACCATGGTGACATTACACATCCCTGTCTAAGACCTACTTTTACCGGGAAGTAATCTCCCTCTCTCCTACACACCCTAACCTGAGCCTCACTATCCTCATAAAAACTCTTTACAGCCTTCAGTAACTTACTACCTATTCCATACACTTGCAACATTTGCCACATTGCTCCCCTATCCACTCTATCATATGAATTTTCTAAATCCCTAAATGCAATGAAAACTTCTCTACCTTTATCTAAATACTGTTCACATATATGCTTCACTGTAAACACTTGATCTACACATCCCCTACCCACTCTAAAGCCTCCTTGCTCATCTGCAATCCTACTCTCTGTCTTACCTCTAATTCTTTCAATAATAACCCTGCCATACACTTTACCTGGTATACTCAGTTAACTTATTCCAATGTAATTCTTACACTCTCTTATATCCCCCTTCCCTTTATATAAAAGAACTATACATGCTCTCTGCCAATCCCTAGGCACCTTCCCCTCTTTCATACATTTATTAAACAAAAATACCAACCACTCCAATACTATATCCCCCCCTGCTTTTAACATTTCTGTTATGATCCCGTCAGTTCCAGCTGCTTTACCCCCTTTCATTCTACGTAATGCCTAACGCACCTCCCCCACACTCACATCCTGCTCTTCTTCACTCCTAAACGATGTTGTACCTCCCTGGCCAGTACATGAAATTACCGCCTCCCTTTTTCATCGACATTTAAAGTTCCTCAAAATATTCCGCCATCTACCCAATACCTCCAGCTCCCCATTTACTAACTCCCCTACTCTGTTTTTAACTGACAAAACCATTCGTTCCCTAGGCTTTCTTACCTTGTATATATATATATATATATATATACAGTGGACCCCCGCCTAACGAGCACCCCGGAAATCGTACAATTGTGTATGTATAATATTGTAAGTGCTTGTGGAAGTGTATTGTTGGGGGTCTGAAATAGACTAACCTACGTGACATTATTTCTTAAGGAAGTAAATTCGTTCGGTAATGGCACTTGAGCAGGCTTCTGGAGTGAATTTTGCTCGTTAGGCGTGGGTCCACTGTATTTGAAAATAAGAAAAAGTTTTGGAGTGAGATTGATAAGTTCAGGAAGCCTAGGGAACAAATGGTTTTGACAGTTAAAAATAGGAGAGGAGAGTTATTAAATGGAGAGTTAGAGGTATCGGGAAGATGGAGGGAATATTTTGAGGAGTTGTTAAATGTTGATGAAGACAGGGAAGCTGTGATTTCGTGTATAGGGCAAGGAGGAATAACATCTTGTAGGAGTGTGGAAGAGCCAGTTGTGAGTGTGGGGGAAGTTCGTGAGGCAGTGGGTAAAATGAAAGGGGTAAGGCAGCTGGGATTGATGGGATAAATATAGAAATGTTAAAATCAGGCGGGGATATAGTTTTGGAGTGGTTGGTGCTATTATTTAATAAATGTATGGAAGAGGGTAAGGTACCTAGGGACTGGCAGAGAGCGTGTATTGTTCCTTTGTGTAAAGGCAAAGGGGACAAAAGAGAGTGTAAAAATTATAGGGGAATAAGTCTGTTGAGTATACCAGGTAAAGTGTATAGTAGAGTTATTATTGAAAGAATTAAGAATAAGACGGAGAGCAGGATAGCAGATGAACAAGGGGGCTTTAGGAAAGGTAGGGGGTGTGTATACCAAGTGTTTACAGTGAAACATATAGGTGAACAGTATGTAGATAAGGGTAGAGAGGTTTTTGTGGCATTTATGGATTTGGAAGAGGAGTATGATGGGGTGTATAGGGGGGGCAATGTGGCAGATGTTGCAGGTGTATGGAATAGGAGGTAGGTTATTGAAAGCAGTGAAGAGCTTTTATGAGGATAGTGAGGCTCAGGTTAGAGTGTGTAGGAGGGAAGGGGACTATTTCCCAGTAAAAGTGGGCCTTAGACAAGGATATGTGATGTCACCGTGGTTGTTCAATATATTTATAAATGGGGTTGTAAAATAAGTGAATGCGAGGGTCTTGGCAAGAGGTGTGGGGTTAAAAGATAAAGAATCAAATACAAAGTGGGAGTTGTCACAGTTGCTTTTTGCTGATGACACTGTGCTTTTGGGAGATTCTGAAGAGAAGTTGCAGATGTTGGATGAATTTGGTAGGGTGTGTAAAAGAAGAAAATTGAAAGTGAATATAGGAAAGAGTAAGATGATGACGATAACAAAAAGATTAGGTGACGAAAGATTTGATATTAGATTGGAGGGAGAGAATATGTATCATGTCTACCTATGTATCATTGTACCATGTCTAAATAAACTATTATTATTATTATTATTATTATTATTATAATGTATTCAGATACTTGTGAGTGGACATGTCAGCAGATGGGTCTATGAAGGATGAGGTGAATCATAGAATTGATGAGGGGAAAAGGGTGAGTGGAGCACTTCGGAGTCTGTGGAGACAAAGAACTTTGTCCATGGAAGTAAAGAGGGGAATGTATGAGAGTATAGTTATACCAACACTCTTATATGTGTGTGAAGCATGGGTGATGAATGTCGCAACGAGGAGAAGGCTGGAGGCAGTGGAGAAGTCATGTCTGAGGTCAGTGTGTGGTGTGAATATAATGCAGAGAATTCGGAGTTTGGAAATTAGTAGGAGGTGCGGGATTACCAAAAACTATTATCCAGAGAGCTGAGGAGGGGTTGTTGAGGTGGTTCGGACATGTAGAGAGAATGGAACGAGACAGAATGACTTCGAGAGTGTATAAATCTGTAGTGGAGGGAAGGCGGGGTAGGGGTCGGCCTAGGAAAGGTTGGAGGGAGGGGGTAAAGGAGGTTTTGTGTGCGAGGGGCTTGGACTTCCAGCAAGCATGTGTGAGCGTATTTGATAGGAGTGAATGGAGATAAAGGGTTTTTAATACTTGACGTGCTGTTGGAGTGTGAGCAAAGTAACATTTATGAAGGGATTCAGGGAAACCGGCAGGCCGGACTTGAGTCCTGGAGATGGGAAGTACAGTGTCTGCACTCTGAAGGAGGGATGTTAATGTTGCAGTTTTATAACTGTAGTGTAAGCATGCATCTCACAAGACAGTGATGGAGTGAATGATGATGAAAGTTTTTCTTTTTCGGGCCACCCTGCCTTGGTGGGAAACGGTCGATGTGTTAATAAAATAATAATGCAAGCAAGGCATTATAATTATTTATGAAGACCAGATCAAAATTTTGGGTATAGTTTTAAATAGTCATCTTCACTAAACATCATATAGGAGGTGCATCACTCCTGAGGAGCCAAATCTAAGGGAAAAACAACATCCAGTATTGGGCCTCTGCTTAGGCAGGATGGGACATACACAGATGACAGCCAAGAAATGAGTGAGATATTAAAGTCACAATACGACTCAGTGTTCAGTGAGCCGCTGCCAAGACTAAGGGTCGACAATCCAAATGAATTCTTTATGAACGAAAAGCAACATTTGGTCATTTGGACATGCCTATGCACTCTGCGCCAGGCCCAGACTCATGGAACTCTGTGTTCATCAAGAATTGCAAGAAGCCCCTATCGCGTGCCTTCACCATTCTATGGAGCTGGTGCATGGACACAGGGGTCATCCCACTCACACTAAAAACAACAGACATAGCCCCACTACAGACCGATAGCACTAACATTCCATATCATAAAAATCTTTGAGAGGGTTCTAAGAAGCAAGATCGCCAACCACCTAGATACCCATCAATTACACAACCCAGGGCAACACGAGTTTAGAGCAGGTCGCTCCTGCCTGTCCCAGCTCCTGGACCACTATGACAGGGTCCTGGATGCTGTTGAGGATAAACATAATACAGATGTAGTATACACAGACTTTGCAAAAGCTTTCGACAAGTGTGACCATGGTGTAATAGCACACAAAATGCGTGATAAAGGAATAAGAGGAAAAGTTGGTAGATGGATTTATAACTTCCTGACAAATAGAACACAAAGAGTAATAGTAAACAGAGTAAAGTCCCAGGCAGCTACGGTGAAAAGCTCTGTTCCACAAGGCACAGTACTCGCTCCCATTCTATTCCTCATCCTCATTTCTGACATAGACAGAGATGTAAGCCATAGCTCCGTGTCTTCCTTTGCGGATGACACGCGGATTGCCATGGCAATGACCTCCATTGAAGACACTGCAAAACTCCAAGCGGACATCAACCAAATCTTCAAATGGGCCACTCAAAACAATATGAAGTTCAACGAGGAGAAATTTCAACTACTCAGATATGGAAAACTTGAGGAAATAAAAAATGTATCAAGGTATACGACAAATTCTAAACATACAATAGAGCGAAAAAGAAATGTGAAGGGCTTGGGAGTGATAATGTCAGAGGATCTCGCCTTTAAAGACCACAACAATGTATATACCTCATCGGCTAGGAAAATGATAGGATGGATAATGAAAACCTTCAAAACTAGGGACGCGAAGCCCATGATGACACTCTTCAAATCACTTGTTCTCTCTAGGCTGGAATACTGCTGTACAATAACAGCCCCCTTCAAGACTAGCGACATTGCAGACCTGGAGAGTGTACAAAAAACTTTCACAGCACACATAAGTACGATAAAGCACCTAAATTACTGGTAACGGTTGAAGGTCCTTGATCTGTATTCCCTGAAATGCAGGCGAGAGAGATACATGATAATATACACTTGGAAGGTCCTGGTCGGATTGGTACCAAACCTGCACACGAAAATCACTCCCTATGAAAGCAAAAGACTCGACAGGAGATGCAACATTCCCCCAATGAAAAGCAGGGGCGCCACGAGTACACTGAGAGACAACACCATAAGTGACCGGGGCCCAAGACTGTTCAACTGCCAATAGACCCCTGGCTGTCTTCAAGAAAGCACTGGACAGTCACCTAAAGTCAGTACCTGACCAACAGGGCTGTGGTTCGTTCGTCAGTTTGCGTGCGGCTGGCAGTAACAGCCTGGTTCATCAGACCCTGATCCACCATGAGGCCTGGTCTCAGACCGAGCCGCGGGGGCGTTGACCCCCGAAACCCTCTTTTTTAAGGAGAGTAGGTCCTACTCTCCTTAAAATTAAAAATTGTGTTCGCTTAGACAAATTCCTTATAGGAATGTATCCTTTCGTATTATACACAAAGAGCTATATGACCCATACTGGTTTGTCTCACGTATTTTGAATAAAAATAATAACAATAATTTTAAAAATGCTTAAGATTAAATATGTTGTGTTTTAGATAGAGAGCTGAGTGTATTAGTAATTACAAACTGAGAAGCCAACAGAAGCAGCAGCAGCAGCGGCAGCAGCAGCAGCAGCAGCGGCAGCAGCGGCGGCAGCAGCAGCGGCAGCAGCGGCGGCAGCAGCGGCGGCAGCAGCAGCAAAATGAGAACAGCTGCAACAGTGCCACCCAACAGTTGTTTATGCAGGCCACGTTCTCAATACCAGAGCAAACACCGAGTGTCTCAGCCAGCGCCAGCAACAACACCCACGTCTCAATGTACGTATACACAGATGTACAGGCGTGTGCATACACAGATGTACAGGCGTGTGCATACACAGATGTACAGGCGTGTGCATACACAGATGTACAGGCGTGTGCATACACAGATGTATATGTGTATGTAAAAGCATAACAAGGAAATCAGTGTCACTCAATTTGAAAAAAAAAAAAGACTGTTTATTAAGGCAGAGCAAACATGTTTCTCACGGATTTGAAAAAAAATTGGTGCCTTTGATGTTAATGAGGGATCTTAATCGTAAGACTTGGAAGTTCCCTTCCTCCCTTCCTCGGAAGGAGCCTTACGTTGATATATTGTACAGATGTATTCTTGTTTTGCTTTTTAATCAATGATCCCTAACCTCAAAAATAACATAGATATGCATATATGGGGTGGTAGGAGAAGACTAGTGCACACGTGGATTCTAGGAAGGATCCCTAAACCATTCCTAGGAGACATTCTTGGAAGATATTTCAATTCTCTGAGGCAAAGGAACTGCATATACTGCACCAGAGGTGGAAACTTACACACACACACACACACACACACACACACACACACACACACACACACATATGCAAGACATGTCACAGGGGATGGAAATCTTCAGCTCGAGTACTTTCACACGTCTCCAAGAGTCATCGGGAGCTATGCAATGTTGCAACAGTAGCAACAGGAGAAATGTTTTCTCAGAGTAAGGGAATGTGATGACACCAGCAACCTATTCAGTTTTGCATAGCCCCTGATGACGCACAGCGACGTGTGAAAGTACTTGAGCTGAAGACTTCCATCCCCGTGGCTTGTCTTACATTGCTAGGATCGCCTGTTTGCGATGTATTGCATATATATATTTTTCTTCATTTATTTTTTAATTAACATATCGGCCATTTCCCACAGAATCAAGGTGACCCGAAAAAAGAAGAAACACTTTTATCATCACTTACTTCATCACTGTTATGGGGAAATTTACCAGCCAAGTTTACTTTTCTACAGAAAATGAAATATACTTTGCTTCAATGATGATTCAGACTTCCTGCAGCGTATATTTCAACATTTCACATCTGAAACGCTTAATGGAAGTTGTACTCACTTGGTTTGGGCTTAAAAGCCCGCACCTCACAAAGTCTATTGGTAAGTCCAGTCAAAGCTCACCCCTATCTATTAGCTGCAGCTAACATAACTAAAAGTGGGTATGGCTAGACTTACCTGGGTATTGTAACTGACCCAATTTTCCCTGGTTTGTGGTAGGGAAAGTAGGACCCTTGTATCGGTGTCTTGAATGGACTGAAAACTTGAGTATCTCGTAGAATGTTGCACTAATGTTCACCACAACGTCGGGAATGTTCTGCAATCACTCACTACTGGTTACACATCACTATTCAGTTCATCATTTGTTCATAGTTTTGTGGTATTATGCACAACAGGAAGACCAGTTATACTTCACTGCATAATTAGTTCTACCGCGAATTTCCTGCCTTATATAAGGGAAGTAGCCTAATTTTTCGAGTTTCCAGAGATTGTCAAAATGTACAAGAGTCAAGAACGCACTAGTCACTACTGTCTATATGTCTTCTTCGATAAGGGGGAGACGCCCTTGTGACGCACGTTTCTCGTTATTTCCTTGAAGCAATCTGAGCCCGCAGCGCTCCTCCGCCCACTCCTCCACTAGGATATGCTGAACTCAGTGTGATTTCTCTCCTTGCTAAACATTGCAATGGTATTCAATACAAGATGGTAGATTTCTTGTTATCGAGCTATAGACTACAATTCATAATAGTCTCAAGTTGTAGATAAAGTGGGTGCATTGTTTTCCTTAATTTTCCTGCTAAGTAGAAAGAAGTAATTATTCGCATTTAACTGTCACTTGTAGTTGCAACAAAAATTGAACTCTAGAAATATGGTGTGACTTATGATGCTTGTACAAACAAATTGTGTTGATTAATCTGTTTATGAGGAAATAATACTCAATTAGTCCCTTCCGGGAGGGTTGAGTCCCTCAGAGGGCTGAAGGGGGCTGAGAGATACCCCCTTTACTGGAGAATTTTCTCCACAACTGTCTTGCCAATGATGCACCTACACTTCAGTTAAAAAACTACAAAATATCAACACTGTGCTTCAGAGCACAGGCAATATACCTCCCACCTGCAGGACTCAAGTCCTGCTTACCAATTTCCCTGAATCACTCATTCATGTTACTTTATTCACACTCCAACAGCATGTCAAGTCATAAAAACCACTTGTCTCCACTCGCCCCTATCTAACGTGCACATGAACGCTTGTTGGAAGTCCAAGCCCTTTGCACACAAAACCTCTTTTACCCCTCCCTTCAACCTTTTCTAGGACGATCCCTACCCCCACCTTCCTTCCACTACAGATTTATACGCCGTTCAAGTAATCTTATTTAGTTCTATCCTCTTTAAATGTTCGAAACACCTCAACAACCTCTATTCAACCCTCTCTGTAATATTTTTAGTAATCCCGCACCTCCTTCTAATCTCTAAACTATGAATTCTCTACATAATATTCACACCACACATTGCCCTCAGACACGACTTCACTGCCTTCAGCCTCCTCCTTGCTGCAACTTTCGCAATCCATGCTTCACATTCCTATATAAGCTTTGGCACTCCAATACTCTAATACATTCCCTTTTTTACCTCCATCGATAAATTTCTTTGTCTCCACAGATGCCTCAATGCACCACTCACCTTTTCAATGTCGTCAATTTTATGGTTCACCTCGTCTTTCATGGACCCCTCTGCTAACAAGACCACTCCCAAATATCCGAACATATTCACTTCCTTCATACTCCCTCCCTCCTGTCTGGTGTCCAATCTTTCGTTGCCTAATTTGTTTGCTACCCCTCATCACTTTGTTCTTTACTATATTCAGTTTTAATTTCATTCTTTTACATACCCTTCCAAACTCGCTCACCAACCTCTGCAACTTCTCTTCAGAATCTCCCAAGAGAACAGTGTCATCAGCAAAAAGCAACTGTGACAACTCACACTTTATATTAGATTCTTCATCTTTTATTCCCACACTTCTCCATAACATCCAAGCATTCACTTCTCTTAAATAACAAAAAGGCACAATACCGTGACTGGAACAATACACAAATAACCCGCATATAGAAGAGAGGCGCTTACGATGACGTTTCGGTCCGACTTGGACCATTTACAAAGTCACACTAACAAAAAGGAGAGAAGGAGGGAGTATATATAGGCCAACAGACAAGGACGGGACAAGAGAGGTAGTAGGAAAGAAAAAAAAGTAGTAGTAGAGGTAGTAGTAGTGGAGTCAGTCAGAAACTAAGAAAGAGGAGCACTGCAAGGGAACTAGGGGCCCACAAAGAGTAGGAACAAGATCACAGAATTACGAAGAGTACAAATTTCTGATTCATTTTCCCGTCTTGGCTACCCTTCCCATTTCATAAACTGCCTTCTCACGTGCTAAACGAACTTTCTTATCTCCCAATTTCTCTGGGAACTCTCCTGTTCTCTGCCTTCCCTATATTTCCAGTCTTTCTAATCTCAACAACTCTCTCTGTTCCATAGACATCAAACTTACTTTTCTCCTCCCTCTCTAGATTTTCCTGGTGTCTACTCTATTTCATGTTCCTTTTGTCCTTTTCAGTACTTTGGAGAAACTGGACATTCTCTTTCTGATAGACTCAGGGAGCACAAAAGTAGTGTTAGGCCGATACTAACAATGCTCTTTTCTGCCATGTCCGAGATCATAGTCATCCTATTGATTGGTCTTCTGCTAAAACTGTCTACCCTACGTCTTACCTTCACAATCGCAGTCTGGTTGAATCTTTCCTTATACACAACTTTCCTTGTATGAATCTTAGTCGTGGCTTTGTCTCTGTTGATGCCTTCCATTCCCATAACATTGTAAAATGCTCCAATCTTCAAAACACCCGTGACTTAACATGATTTTTTTTCCCTTCTCCCTCTTCCTCTTTCCCCTTTGGGTTTTCTTTCTTCTGCCTTGGGTATTTGGTCCTTTACTATTATTTTCCCCCTCTGTGTTCTTGTTCCTACCCTTTGTGGCCCCCTAGTTCTCTTGCAGTGCTCCTCTTTCTTAGTCTCTGACTGACTCCACTACTACTACATCTACCACTACTTTTCCTCCTTTCCTACTACCTCTCTCCCGTCCCTGTCTGTTGCATATATGTACTCCCTCCTTCTCTCCTTTTTGTTAGTGTGACTTTGTAAATGGCCCAAGTCGGACCGAAACTTCGTCGTAAGCTCCTGTCCTATGTGCAGGTTATTTGTGTATTCACTTCTCTTACAACCCCATCCATAAATATATTAAACAACCATGGTGACATCAGGCATCCATGACTAAGACTTGCTTTTACTAGGAAGTAATCTCCCTCTCTCTCCTACATACCCTGAGCCTCACTATCTTGCAACATCTGCCGTATTGCTCTCCTGTCCACCCTATTACATGCCTTTTCCAAATCCATAAATACAACAAAGACTTCTTTGCCATTATTTAATACTGTTCACTTACATGCCTCAATGTAAACACTTGATCTACTCATCTTCTACCCTTTCTAAAGCCTTCTTGTTCATCTGCGATCCTACTCTTTGTCTTACCTTTAATTGTTTCAATAATAATTCTTCCATACACCCTACAATGTATACTCAACAGGCTTATTCCCTTACAGTTCTTACACTTTCTGTTGTCCCCTTTGCCTATATACAAAGGAACTATACATGTACTCTGCTAATCCAAGGTACCTTTCCATCTTTCATACATTTATTAAGTAAAAGAACCAACCAGTCCAAAACTGTATCCCCGCCTTCTTTAAACATTTCTGTTTTGATCCCATTAATCCCAGCTGCTGTGGTCGGAAATATAATCAGTAGCAGAAGTTGGCTGGAGCATAAAGGATTTTTTCCAAGAAGGACTTTGAAACATTGAGCATAAGCGACAGGTCGAGGTCGTTTGGACAGAAGGTTAGAGGTGAGCCGTTCTGAGTCGTATGTACGATCCGAAAATCAATGCACTGTATATGGAGACGCCAGGATCATAGTCAAAGACGTGCGGAGGTGTCTAAAAGGTCGATAGGAACCACGGTACCATAGGAGGGTAACAAAATATTACCCGGAGAAGGTACCTGGTTGGAAGAGAATTCTGAAGAATGGTACGAAGGCGTGTCAGGGTCTGTAGGGGGTGCCGCAGGAAAGGGTTCAGGAGGCAGGTCATGGGTATGGGTCTCCATGATAAGTTTCCCCTTTATTTATTTATAAAAAAAAAGAGGAAAAAAAGGGGGGAGGAAATGTGGAAAGATAGCACCCAGCAGGAATGAAAGGGCTCATATATCCCCCTCTGCACTCAAGAGGGCCCTATTGCAGCCAGCAGTGCAGGTGCGGTGTGCAACCTGTGCCCTATGCTACCCTTCATGCCTGTAAACCAGCAGTCCAGGGTAGCAAACCTCACATCCACCAAGCAGACAAAAGAGGGGGAGGCCGGAAACCCATTACAAGGCAAACTTCCTTCGGTCACCACCTCCCTGAACCGACAGGCAGCCTCCAGAGATACACACCCATCACCCGAAGGACATCGTAAGCCGCCCCAGAAACTCCAGAGGGAACCCCACGGCAAACTGCATCACCACCGAGGATCTCAATGGAATGGGAAGGACAACGACATTATTTCCTCAACCTAGGAGTTAAAATTTCAAAAGTTGAAGACCCCAAAGACTGAAAGCAGGAATGGACGGAGAGGGGAGGGATGGGGAAAGGAGGAGGAGGAGGAATGGAAAGGATAGGGCAGGCAAGGGAGGAATGGGGGTAATTAGGTTCATTCGGAGGAAGACCGAAAGATCAAATATCTCAGACCAAAAGCCTCTTCACCACTTCAAGGAGGACCCCCCCCCCCCCGCCTTAAAGAGGAATAAAACATACATTTATCTTATACTTGAAATGTAAAATATGCAGTTTACATATAATATTACTCTATTAGCTAAGACTAAAATTTCTCGAAATAAAGATGAGGATTTTCAGTATCTCTCCATTTTCGGAAGCTAAACTGTTTTTATAAGAAAAGTCTGTTTCCTCCAATAGTGACCAATCTTTCACTCTTTTGAAGAGTGAGTGAACTCAGATATTTACTTGCTCGGGCTGCCACAGATGACACAACCTTCATAGTTCCTTTTCACTATTCATGTGGATTTACTTCCTTGGGTAATAATACCATTGACATATTTGTTTTTTGGGTTGTGATAACACGAATAGCAGCGCATTCGCGTTTTGGATGTTGTTTTTTGTGATTTGGAAAATTATCCCGAGGCAGATGTCTGCGATGTATTGTTGGGAATGGTGGCTAGAATTTCTGCATGACATTTATCAAAATCAATCTCATCAAGTTCTTAAATCTTTGTCGCATCATCTCGGCTCTACGATATTTCTAGCATGACCAGCTGTTATCAAGAATCGGAACCATCTAGTCAGCAGACCAGCTGCTTGATGCTGCTAGCAGACCAGCTGCTTGATGCTGCTAGCAGACCAGCTGCTTGATGCTGCTAGCAGACCAGCTGCTTGATGCTGCTAGCAGACCAGCTGCTTGATGCTGCTAGCAGACCAGCTGCTTGATGCTTCTACAACCAGCTTTGATCTGCTACCAGTACCAGCTGCTTGATCGCTGCAGACAGCTGCTTGATGCTGCTAGCAGAGCAGCTGTTCGATGCTCTAGTCAGCAGCTGCTCGAGCTTAGCAGATCACGGAGTTTTTAGCTTGATGTTCTCGACTAGCAAGCAGTGGTAGTTCTCCGAGCCTGCAAGTCAGTGATGTGTTTCTCGAGCCTAGAAGCGTGGTTGTTTTATAGTTCAGTGGGTGTTCTCGAGCCTAGCAAGTCAGTGGGTGTTTCTCGAGCCAGCAAGTCAGTGGTGTGTTTCTGAGCCTGTCAGTGGTTTCAAGTCAGTGGTGTGTTTCTCGGGAGAGCCTAGCAAGTCAGTGGTGTGTTTCTCGAGCCTAGAGTCAGTGGTGTGTTTCTCGAGCCTAGCAAGTCAGTGGTGTGTTTCTCGAGCTCTAGCTAGCAAGTCAGTGGTGTGTTTCTCGAGCCTAGCAATAGTCGAGCTGTAGTGTGTTTCTCGAGCCTAGCAAGTCAGTGGAGTGTTTCTCGAGCCTAGCAAGTCAGTGGAGTGTTTCTCGAGCCTAGCAAGTCAGTGGTGTGTTTCTCGAGCCTAGCAAGTCAGTGGTGTGTTTCTCGAGCCTAGCAAGTCAGTGGTGTGTTTCTCGAGCCTAGCAAGTCAGTGGGTGTTTCTCGAGCCTAGCAAGTCAGTGGTGTGTTTCTCGAGCCTAGCAAGTCAGTGGTGTGTTTCTCGAGCCTAGCAAGTCAGTGGGTGTTTCTCGAGCCTAGCAAGTCAGTGGTGTGTTTCTCGAGCCTAGCAAGTCAGTGGTGTGTTTCTCGAGCCTAGCAAGTCAGTGGTGTGTTTCTCGAGCCTAGCAAGTCAGTGGTGTGTTTCTCGAGCCTAGCAAGTCAGTGGTGTGTTTCTCGAGCCTAGCAAGTCAGTGGTGTGTTTCTCGAGCCTAGCAAGTCAGTGGTGTGTTTCTCGAGCCTAGCAAGTCAGTGGTGTGTTTCTCGAGCCTAGCAAGTCAGTGGTGTGTTTCTCGAGCCTAGCAAGTCAGTGGTGTGTTTCTCGAGCCTAGCAAGTCAGTGGTGTGTTTCTCGAGCCTAGCAAGTCAGTGGTGTGTTTCTCGAGCCTAGCAAGTCAGTGGTGTGTTTCTCGAGCCTAGCAAGTCAGTGGTGTGTTTCTCGAGCCTAGCAAGTCAGTGGTGTGTTTCTCGAGCCTAGCAAGTCAGTGGTGTGTTTCTCGAGCCTAGCAAGTCAGTGGTGTGTTTCTCGAGCCTAGCAAGTCAGTGGTGTGTTTCTCGAGCCTAGCGTCAGTGTGGTTTCGAGCCTCAGTCAGTGTGTTTCTCGAGCCTAGCAAGTCAGTGGTGTGTTTCTCGAGCCTAGCAAGTCAGTGGTGTGTTTCTCGAGCCTAGCAAGTCAGTGGTGTGTTTCTCGAGCCTAGCAAGTCAGTGGTGTGTTTCTCGAGCCTAGCAAGTCAGTGGTGTGTTTCTCGAGCCTAGCAAGTCAGTGGTGTGTTTCTCGAGCCTAGCAAGTCAGTGGTGTGTTTCTCGAGCCTAGCAAGTCAGTGGTGTGTTTCTCGAGCCTAGCAGGTCAGTGGTGTGTTTCTCGAGCCTAGCAAGTCAGTGGTGTGTTTCTCGAGCCTAGCAAGTCAGTGGTGTGTTTCTCGAGCCTAGCAAGTCAGTGGTGTGTTTCTCGAGCCTAGCAAGTCAGTGGTGTGTTTCTCGAGCCTAGCAAGTCAGTGGTGTGTTTCTCGAGCCTAGCAAGTCAGTGGTGTGTTTCTCGAGCCTAGCAAGTCAGTGGTGTGTTTCTCGAGCCTAGCAAGTCAGTGGTGTGTTTCTCGAGCCTAGCAAGTCAGTGGTGTGTTTCTCGAGCCTAGCAAGTCAGTGGTGTGTTTCTCGAGCCGCCTGGCTCAGCAAGTCAGTGGTGTGTTCTCGAGCCTAGCAAGTCAGTGGTGTGTTTCTCGAGCCTAGCAAGTCAGTGGTGTGTTTCTCGAGCCTAGCAAGTCAGTGGTGTGTTTCTCGAGCCTAGCAAGTCAGTGGTGTGTTTCTCGAGCCTAGCAAGTCAGTGGTGTGTTTCTCGAGCCTAGCAAGTCAGTGGTGTGTTTCTCGAGCCTAGCAAGTCAGTGGTGTGTTTCTCGAGCCTAGCAAGTCAGTGGTGTGTTTCCGGCCAAGTCAGTGGTGTGTTTCTCAGCCTACAGTCAGTGGTGGTTTCTGAGCTAGGTCAGTGGTGTGTTTCTCGAGCCTAGCAAGTCAGTGGTGTCTCGAGCCTAGCAATCATGTGGTTTCGAGCACAAGTCAGTGGTGTGTTTCTCGAGCCTAGGCAAGTCAGTGGTGTGTTTCTGGACCCTAGAAGTCAGTGTGTTCTGAGCTCCAGGTCAGTGGTGTGTTTCTCGAGCCTAGCAAGTCAGTGGTGTGTTTCTCGAGCCTAGCGTCAGTGGTGTGTTTCGAGCCAGGTCAGTGTGTGTTTCTCGAGCCTAGCAAGTCAGTGGTGTGTTTCTCGAGCCTAGCAAGTCAGTGGTGTGTTTCTCGAGCCTAGCAAGTCAGTGGTGTGTTTCTCGAGCCTAGCAAGTCAGTGGTGTCTTTCTCGAGCCTAGCAAGTCAGTGGTGTGTTTCTCGAGCCTACAAGTCAGTGGTGTGTTTCTCGAGCCTAGCAAGTCAGTGGTGTGTTTCTCGAGCCTAGCAAGTCAGTGGTGTCTTTCTCGAGCCTAGCAAGTCAGTGGTGTCTTTCTCGAGCCTAGCAAGTCAGTGGTGTGTTTCTCGAGCCTAGCAAGTCAGTGGTGTGTTTCTCGAGCCTAGCAAGCATTCACATTTTAAG
Source organism: Cherax destructor (assembly GCA_009830355.1). Taxonomy (NCBI): domain Eukaryota; kingdom Metazoa; phylum Arthropoda; class Malacostraca; order Decapoda; family Parastacidae; genus Cherax; species Cherax destructor. The sequence continues at coordinate 38,176 of WNWK01005805.1, read as the reverse complement.
TGCTGATATTGTGCTACCAGGCCAAAGAATTTTGGATTACTCAAAGCTATACAGAGGAAATGTTTCATATATTGTACTCGAGGCAGTATTTCTGAAACTTGACAATTTATTTCACTAAGATGAATACCTGTTTTGTGAAATCATGGTATGTGTGTGTTGTATAAGCAATATGTTGCAATAGTTTTTTTTTTCACAGATGTGATCTAACATTAAGTGCTATTCCAGTGGGTAGGTCATTCTGAATGAGCGTATGTTTTGGTAATTCATGCTAGGCTAGAGAAGAGTGACTGAAATGGCTCACAATGTATTTTTTCTTTATTCTCTGTACCATAATACACTTATGGATAACCACTTGAAGTGAGGACAGAAAACAAGGCAGAATAGGTAGAAAACATGACGTGGGCATCACTATCCTATGCTATCAAATGAATTTTGGAAGCTATTATGTTGAATTCATGAACTGCTTCATGAATAATCTCGGTGTTGTGTACTGCTGTGTGGGACCCAGGAAATGACATCGCTCTCTGGACAAATTTTTTCCAAATAAAGTCTTTGCTAAGTCTTATTGATGGTGTGTACTATTATATGTATTTATGTATATGCGGTTGCAGGGGGTTGAGTTTCAGCTCCTGGCCTCATCCCTCTATTTGCTGTTTGCGAGATTCCCTTCCCCAAGCCTCGTGGGCCATGTCGTACCTGCTATTGAAACTATGTATGGAACCTGCCTCTACTACATCTTCAAGTCGTTCTACTTCCTGAACACCCTGGAGCTGAAACCCTCCCTGAAATCCCTCGGACTCATCTGTTACTTTAACTTTCAACTGTGCCTTTACCCTTCAGTATCTGTCTCTCCCTTCTCAGTCTCTTCTTGTCTACCTTATCAATTTTCCCGAGCATTTTGTATGCTGCTATCATGTCTCCTCTTATTCAGCTTTCCTCTAATGTCATCAGGTTCTGCACCTTTAGTCTCTCCTCGTGGCATATTCCCATTAACTCTGAGGTCAGTTTCGTTGCTTACCTCTGCACTTTATCCAGTTTCTTAACATGCTTTATCAGGTCTGGCTTCTACCTTGGAGTTGCATACTCCAAGAATAAGCTTGGCATGTGTTGCATACTATTATTATTATAATCAAAAAGAAGCGCTAAACCACAGGGGTCATACAGCGCAGTAGGGTAGGGCAGGATGCAGGGAGAATGGGTTGAAAGAGGGAGAGGGATGATTAGTAGGGTATGGAGTGCAGCAGGACAGTGGATAGTGCAGGGACAGAGGGTAGCAAGAGATTGAGGTAGAAGGGACTGAGGGAGGTGCTAGAGGTATAACCTTCAGAGTTTGTGTAGTAAGTCAGTTGCTGTCAAAAAGCCAATGAGAGAGTCAGGATTAAAGGAGGGTCCATCTGCAAGAAGGGAAGGTAAAGAAAGGGCCGCAGAGCGAAGACGACGTTGGAGGTAAATTCTGCGTGCTCGTTGATAGAGTGGCAGTCCAACAGAAAATGGCGGACAGACACTGGAACCTGACAATGCTCACAGAGAGGGGCAGGGAGCCTCTCCATGAGATACCCGTGAGTAAGACGAGTGTGGCCGATGCGAAGACGGGAGAGTGTAGTCTCCCAACCTCGACATTGGTGACAAGAAGAAGGCCAGAAACCTATACTCGGTTTAATAGAATGAAGTTTGTTATTCAGCAGGTCAGACCAGCGTTGTTGCCAACGGGTGCGAAGGTGGGTAGCAATGACCGCAAAATAGTCCGTGAATGGAACACCTCTATATGAAACTGGAAGGTCATGTACTGCTGACCGCGCAGCAGTGTCTGCCTGTTTATTGCCCTGTATGTCAACATGACCAGGGACCCAGCAAAAAAATAATATCTTTGTGCTTGCTAGAGATACGACATAACCAAAGTTGGATACAAAGAACTAGGGAGTGAGGTGTATCAAATTTTCGGATAGCCTGTAAAGCACTAAGGGAGTCTGAAACGACCACACATGGTGACACAGGCATAGATGCAATGCGGATAAGTGCCACAAGAATGGCACACAAATCAGCCGTAAATATGCTAGCCGAGGGTAATAGATGACCTCGCACGACGCTGTCCGGAAACACTGCTGCGAATCCGACACCGTCAGATGACTTTGAACCATCGGTGTATACTGCGATGGCATAGGAATGAGAACGGAAATGGTCTACAAAAAAAGAGCGAGAAGCCGCCATAGGTAGTTGGCCTTTCGTGCAAGGTAGAGGAATAGAACAGACACGGACAGCAGGAACTTCCCAAGGGGGGTAGGGGAAAGGGAGATGTCACATGAACATATAAAGGTGGTAGCTGAAGGGAAGACAAGAGTGAATGTAGACGAAGAGAAAAGGGACGAAGTAAACAAGGGCGACGAACAAATAAGAAGCGTCTACTAACATCTGTGACAATCCTATACATGGAAGGATTGCGGAGGTCATGAGAGCAAACATAATAGCGAATGCAATGTGCATCATGACGATCGGACAAGGATGGAATGTTCACTTCTGCAGTGTTCCTCCATTCTTATGAAATGCACCAAGGCATAAACGCAATCCCTGGTGATGGATGGGATTAAGGCTGGAAAGAGTAGCAGGGGAGGCCGCCGAATATATCTGGTCAACATAATCGAGTTCTACGATCAGCCCCCCGTGAAAGATGTGCGAGGGTTTTTAGGAGGTTCAGCCGGCTATGACAAGTTGCCTTCAGAGAGGTAATGTGAGGTTTCCAGGACAATCGACGGTCAAACAGGAGGCCGAGAAACCTGACTGTATCACGTTCTGGGATACGTGAGCCGTATAGGTACAATGGATGATCAGAGACCACTGAACGTCTAGTAAACGTAATTTGATGAGTTTTACCACTAGAAAATTTAAACCCGTGAGAGGTGGCCCAATCGAAAACCCGGTTGATGGCATGCTGGAGGGAAACTGCAATGAGGTGACAGTCAGCACCTGCACAAGCTATAGCAAAGTCATCCACATAAAGCGATGACCAAATATTGGATGGGAGAATAGATGCCAGATTATTTATAGCAAGGAGAAAGAATGTTGTGCTCAGAACACAACCCTGGGGGACACCTTCAGCTTGGACAAATTCCGGGGAGAGTTCATTACTAACCCGGACCCGGAAATGTCTTTCAGTGAAGAAGGTCTTAAGGAACAATGGTAGATTGCCTCGGAGGCCTAAGGAGTGGGCCTGGGCCAAGATATTATACCTCCAAGTTGTGTCATAAGCCTTCTCAAGGTCGAAAAAGATGGCGATAACCGAGTGGTTATTAGCAAAGGCATTACGAATATATGTATCCAAGCGCAGTAAGGGGTCAATGACAGAACGGCCCTTACGAAAGCCATATTGACTAGGGGAGAGACTATTGTGCGTCTTTAAATACCACATCAAACGTCTATTAACTAGACGTTCCATCACCTTACAAACTGCACTGGTAAGAACAATGGGACGATAGTGGGAGGTATCACGTCCCGTAGTACCTGGTTTTCGAAAAGGGAGAACAATAGCAGACTTCCACAGCTGGGGAAGAACTCCTTGCGACCATATGAGATTAAAGAGTCGTAAGAGGACAGTAAGAGCAGACTGATGTAAATGCTGTAGCATACGAATATGTATGCCGTCTGGCCCAGCTGCCAATGATCGGCAAGCAGAGAGTGTTGCCTCCAGTTCTTGAAGGTAAAAGGCACATTATAAGATTCTTCTCTGAGAGAAGAAAAATCTAAGGGCTTTAACTCGCTGGCAGACTTAGAAGAAAGGAGCGAGGGGCATAGATGGAGCCCCTGAGAAATGCAAACCAGATGATTACCAATTTCAGTGGCAACGGCAAGAGGGTGTGCTATATCGACACCAGCAACCTGAAGAACAGGAGCTGGGTCGGGGAGAATTTACCACTCAATTTTCGCACTTGCTTCCAGACTGCACTCATCGAGGAAGCCGAAGTGACGGTGGAAACGTAATCTCGCCAGCAAGTGCGTTTAGCATCACGTATGACACGGCGAGCAATTGCTCTCTTCTGCTTAAAATCAAGGAGTCTCTCTGTGGTTCTGTTATACCGATACCTGCCCCATGCAGCGCGTTTCAAACGCACTGCCCGAGCACAAGCAGGAGACCACCAAGGCACACACTTCTGAGAATGCTTGTCCGAGGTTTGGGGAATAGAATGTGAAGCTGCTGTGAAGATGGAGGACGAAAATAGATGTAAAACCTCATCAATGGAGGACGAGGTAGGAACCTCATGAAAGGCAGTAAGATGTGCATAAAGGTCCCATTTCGCCCGGTCAAATTGCCAGCGTGGGCAACGACGAGGTGGTGGAGAATACGAAGGGGACTTAAGGATGGTTGGAAAATGATCACTGTCATGTAAGTCCGGGAGGACAGACCAGGTGAAGTCGAGGACAGTTGAGTAAGAGCAGATGGAGAGATCGATACAAGAGAAAGAATGAGTTCGAGGATCAAAATGGGTAGGAGCACCTGCATTTAAAACATGGAGGGGGAGAGAAGCAAGAAATGTCTCCAACTGAACGCCACGGGAGTCACAGTGTGACCCTCCCCAGAGAAAATGGTGTGTGTTAAAATCGTTAAAATCGCCAAGTAACAGAAGGGGTGTCGGCAAGGAAGAAACCAGAAAATCAACATCTGGGATAGACAATGCCCACGAGGGGAGAGATATAAAGAACAGAGTGTATACCACTTATTCAAGTGGATACAGGCTGCAGTGTAATGTACAGAAGAATGCAAATAGAGCTGACGGTATGGAATACCAGTGCGTATAAGAGAGCACTTTCGTTAAAGGTTCCATCGGAAAAAGGATCCTATGACTATAACAAATCATAACAAATAGACCCCAACAGGGGAAAACTGGGAGAGGAACACCTGACGCTCACCCCGGTTACCCCTGAGGCCTCGGATATTCCACTGCAAATAAGCCATGATTTATGGAGAGAAAGATATAAGTCGATGTTAAAGGTATCTATGGACTAGGGTTAGAAAAGTCCACGTGTGGAGGCAGCGGAAGACCTGTAATCAGAGAAGGAGTGGGACGCTGTGAAGGAGGGGTGTAGACGGAGAAGAGAGAGGAGGAGGAACTGGAGGTGGAGCAGTGTCCATCAATGTTCCAGTCTCTGTAATAAATTCTGGGATAGCTTCCAGTGTTTCGGAAGACAAAGATGCAGAATGTGGGACTACATTAGAAATGGAAGGAAGAGGGTGAGCAATAATCGGGGAGACTATAGACTGTACTAAAGTAGAGGGCGAGGAGATGGAATAGGAAACTGACAGGGGTTGAAGATATTGAACGAGGAGGAGGATGAACCTCCACACACGTTACAGAACTAGTCGAAGGTGAAGAACCCGGACTTATGAGAAGAAGGGGGCAGTGAGGATTAGGTGGTGGACGAGGGCATGTAGACACAGAACTGTGCGAGTGATTAGAGGAAGGGGTGTGGACAGTATGGGATGCCGAGGTAGGGACCTCAGAGCCAAGAACAGCAAAAGGATTCGAGACAGGGGTGACTGCGGATGGGGCGACCACAGAGGAAGCTGCGGAAGTTGGGACCCCAGAAGTGGGGGGACGTTTAGCAATGTGAGAATAGGAAATACGGGGAAGTCTCCCTTGAAGGCGTAGATGAGAGACGGCCATAGCATATGAGAAGCCTTCCGCCTCTTTGAGACAACGGATTTCCCGCTCATTTAGGTAAACCTGACAACGGTGAGAGTACGATGGATGTGCCTCATGACAGTTAAGGCAAGAGGGAGGTAGATTACAAGAAGACTTGGCATGGTCGTCGGCACCACAGACTGGGCATTCAGCCATGGACCTGCAATATTTCGCTGGATAACCAAAATGCCAGCAGTTTCTACACTGTTGCGGTGTAGGGGTCACCTTTCAAACTTGTAACCGGTGACCTGTAATGTAGACCGAGGGTGAAAGTTCACGGCAGTCAAATGTTAAACGACCTATATTGCAAGGATAATGTCTTTGCTTACGGGCAGGGAGGACAAAAGTGTCAACTTTGAGGATATAGAGGTCTTGGAGCTCAAGCTGCTCCAGAATGTCATCACCACATGTCTGGAAATTCCGTTGGACAATGGTGTGGGGTAAAATGACAGTACCACTACAAGAATTGAGAGAATGATGTTTGTCAATAGTGATAGGAATAATAGTATCTGTGGTCATAAGGAGAGAAAGATCGCGAGCTTGGCCAGCATTCTGGACCGTGATGATGCGAGTGCCGCTCTTGAGAGCGTGAAATGAGATATCTTTACCTACATGAAGTAGGAGAGCTTTACCAATACTATGATCGGAATGACAGGTAGTTGGAGTAGTCGGTCTTAGAGTAAAAAACTTTGTCCATTGAGTAGTGTGAAACAAAGTGTTTAAGGGGAGTGTGTGACGAGCTGGTCATTTCTGAGATGAAGTGTCGAATCGTCATGTAAGGGTCTTGGTCGTTTGGGTGTGGGACCAGAGGTGGTCCGACGTGTGATGGGCGAGCAATTCGAAAATTGCCGCACCGTAGAGGGAGAAGCCGGAATCAAGGTCAGAGAAGAGCGAAGGTCAGACGTGTCAAAAGGGCCAGTCGGAACCCCGGTACCTGAAGCAGGTGACGAACCTGCACCAGTAAGAGGTACAGAGGTATTGGAGGTGTCCGAAAAGTTGTCCATTAACGAGGTAGGGTCAGAACTGGGTGCGGTATCAGGAAAGGGCCCGGGGGTAGTAGGTTCACGGATTGAATCGTCCATGGTTAGGTTACTTCTTTCTTTTTGTTTTTAAGAAAAAAAAGAAAGAAGAAAAGAAAATAAAAATATAAAAAAGAATAAAAAAGGGGGGAACGTGGAGGAATAGCTCCTAGGAGGATTGAAAGGGTCGTAAATACCCCCTCCGCGCCCAAGAGGACCTCAACACCGCAAGTAGTGCAGATGCTGCATGGAACCCGTGCCATACCCTACCCTTCATGCCAGTAAACCAGCAATCCCGAATAGCAACCTCATATCCACCGAACCACCTCGGCAGACAAAAGAGAGGGCGGCCGGAATCCGAAAGGTGGCCTCCAGAGATACACCCGTCGCCCGAAAGATACCCAAAGACACCCCCCTGAAGACCGGAGAGGGATCGGGACATTCCCAGGCGATCCAGATTCCATGGCAAACTACACCACCGCCAAGGACCTTAAGGAAATGGGATAGACCACGGTACCCTTCCCCCTACCTAGGAACTAGAATGCCTGTGGAGGAAGCTCCCAGGGTAAAAATGGCAAGGGAATAAGGGAGGGATGAGTAAGAGGAGGAGGGAAGGAAAAAGGGAGGATGGGAAAGGGGAGGGCGGATTGGGGGGTAATTAGGTTCGGTTTGAGGAAGAAGACCAAGAGGTCCAATTCCTCAGACCGATAGCCTCTTTACCTCGACAAGGAGCCCCCCTTAAAGAGGATGTGTTGCATAGCCTTGAATGAGGTTCACGAGAACACTAGCATACTCCAACCCCGAAGTGACTAAGCCTAATGGGTCACCTAGCAAAGGTAAGCTAGTGAGATGCTGATGATCCATTTCTAGTAAAAGGAAATAATATTGTTAGGTAAAAGGACACAAGTGCAACCAATGTGACATTTTATTGTGGCAACGTTTCGCTCTCCAGGAACTTTGTCAAGCCGTTACGAAATAGTATTGTTGTCTGGAGGTGAAGATGTCAGTAGTTTTCAGATAAACTGAAGGTAAAAAAAAAAGCTGCACCATAAAAACAACAGCTGCTGGTTCACCTGGGAAGTTTATTGACTATCGAGTGTGAAGTTTATTGACTATCGAGTGTGAAGTTTATTGACTATCGAGTGTGAAGTTTATTGACTATCGAGTGTGAAGTTTATTGACTATCGAGTGTGAAGTTTATTGACTATCGAGTGTGAAGTTTATTGACTATCGAGTGTGAAGTTTATTGACTATCGAGTGTGAAGTTTATTGACTATCGAGTGTGAAGTTTATTGACTATCGAGTGTGAAGTTTATTGACTATCGAGTGTGAAGTTTATTGACTATCGAGTGTGAAGTTTATTGACTATCGAGTGCTATAGCTGTCTCTGTATAGTGAAGAAATACTGGAAGATCTCTGTGCATGTCTGTGTATGTACTCACCTAATTCACCTAATTGTGGTTGCAGGGGTCGAGACTCAGCTCCTGGCCCCGCCTCTTCGCTGTCCGCTACTGGGTATCTGCTCTCCCTGCTCCATGAGCTTTATCATACCTTGTCTTAAAACTATGTATGGTTCCTGCCTCCACTATATCTTTCTCAAGACTATTCCACTTTCTGACTACTCTGTGGCTGAAGAAATGTTTCCTAACATCCCTTTGACTCATCTGAGTCTTCAGCTTCCAGTTGTGTCCCCTTGTTTCTGTGTTCCCTCTCTGGAACATCCTGTCACTGTCTACCTTGTCGATTCCCCGCAGTATTTTGTATGTCGTTATCATGTCTCCTCTGACCCTTCTTCCTCCAGTGTTGTAGTCCTATTTCCCTAACCTTTCTTCATAGGACAGACCCCTGAGTTGTGGAACTAACCTTGTCGCAAACCTTTGCACTTTGTGTATGTGTATGTGTGTGCGTATGGGTGTGCATGTGTGTGTATGTGTATAGGTGTGTGTGTGTGTATAGGTGTGTGTGTGTGTATAGGTGTGTGTGTGTATATAGGTGTGTGTGTATATATAGGTATGTGTGTATAGGTGTGTGTGTGTATAGGTGTGTTCAGCTAATTGTACTCATAAAATTGTGATTGAAAAGGTCGAGTGACAGTTCCTGGCACCGCCTCTTCACTGGTCGCTACTGGGTCACTCTTCCTGTTCCATGAGCTTTGTCATACCTCCAGTGTCGTCAGATCGATTTCCCTTAACCTCTCCTCGTAGGGCATGCCCCTTAGCTCCAGGACTAGTCTTGTTGCAAACCTTTGCACTTTCTATAGTTTCCTTACTTGTTTGGCTACGTGCGGGTTCCAAACTGGTGCTGCATACTCCAATATAGGCCTAACGTACACGGTGTACAGGGTCTTGAATGATTCCTTATTAAGACGTCAGAATGCTGTTCTTACGATTGCTAGGCGCCCGTATGCTGCAGCAGTTATTTGGGTGATGTGCACCTCAGGAGATGTACCCGGTGTTATACTCACCCCAAGATCCTTTTCCTTGAGTGAGGTTTGTAGTCTCTGGCCCCCTAGACTATACACCGTCTGCGGTCTTCTTTGCCCTTCCCCAATCTTCATGACTTTGCACTTAGTGGGGTTGAACTCCAGGAGCCAGTTGCTGGACCAGGCCTGCAGCCTGTCCAGATCACTTTGCAGTTCTGCCTGGTTTTCATTCGACTGAATTCTTCTCATCAACTTCACGTCATCTGCAAACAGGGACACTTCTGAGTCTATCCCTTCCGTCATGTCGTTCACAAATACCAGAAACAGCACCGGTCCTAGGACTGACCCCTGTGAAACTCCGCTCGTCACAGGCGCCCACTCTGACACCTTGCAAAGTACCATGACTCGCTGTTGTCTTCCTGACCGGTATTTCCTGATCCATTGCAGTACCTTCCCTGTTATCCCTGCCTGTTCCTCCAGCTTTTGCACTAACCTTCTGTGAGGAACTGTGTCAAACGCCTTCTTACAGTCCAAAATGCAATCTACCCACTCCTTTCTCTCTTGTCTTACTGCTGTCACCCTGTCATAGAACTCCAGCAGCTTTGTGACACAGGATTTCCCGTCCCTGAAACCGTGCTGGCTCTCATTAATAAGCTCATTCCTTTCTAGGTGCTCCAACACTTCTCTTCTCCTGATAATCTTCTCCATGACTTTGCATACTATACATGTCAGTGACACTGGTCTGTAGTTTAATGCTTCGTGTCTGATTCCTTTTTTTAAAAATTGGGATTATGTCTGCTGTCTTCCATACCTCAGGTAGTCGTCCTGTTTTGATAGATGTGTTGAAGATTGTTGTTAGTGGTACACATAGCGCCTCTGCTCCCTCTCTCAGGACCCATGGAGAAATGTTATCCGGCCCCATCGCCTTTGAGGTATCTAAGTCGCTTAGCAGCCTCTTCACTTCTTCCTCGGTTGTATGTATTGTGTCCAACACTTGATGGTGTACCCCACCTCTCTGTCTTTCTGGAGTCTCTTCTCTCTTCTTTGTGAACACTTCTTTGAACCTCGTATTGAGTTCCTCACATACTCTGCGGTCATTTCGAGTGAACTCTCCTTCCTTTCTCAGCCTTATCACCTGGTCCTTGACTGTTGTTTTCCTCCTGATGTGGCTGTTCAATAACTTCGGATCAGATTTGGCTTTCAATGCTATGTCGTTTTCGTATTGTCGTTGTGCCTCCCTTCTTACCTGTGCATATTTATTTCTGGCTCTACGACTGCTCTCCTTGTTCTCCCAGGTCCTTTGCCTTCAATACTTCTTCCATTCTCTAGCACATTTGTTTTTTGCCTCTCTACACCTTTGGTTGAACCAAGGACTCATCCTGGCTTTCTCGTTGTTTCTGTTACCATTGGGAATAAACCTATCCTCCGTTTCTTTGCATATTGTTGTCACATATTCCATCATCTCGTTTACTGACTTCCCTGCCAGTTCTATATCCCACTGAACCCCATGCAGGAAATTCTTCATGCCTGTGTAGTCAGTCCCCTCTGTTGTAGTTTGGCTTCCTCCGTTCTGCCCTTCTTGCTTTCCTCTCCCCTAGTATTCGAAGCTCAGAACCACATGATCACTATCTCCGAGGGGCCTTTTATATGTGATATCCTCAGTATCTGCGCTACATAAGGTGAATACTAGGTTCAGTCTTGCTGGTTTGCCTTCTCTCTATCTGGTAGTGTCCCTAACGCGCTGATGTATGAGGTTTTCCAGTACTCCCTCCAATATCTTTTTCTGGGCCCCCATGTGGCTCCAGGTTTTCCCAGTCGATTTCTTTGTGGTTGAAGTCACCCACAACTAATAGCTTTGTTCTGCCCATATGTGTACTCACATACGTTGGGGCCCCAGTCTCTGGACCCCAACTCGCCTTATAGCTATGTATGGTTTCTGTCTCCACTACCTCACTTTCCAGACTATTTCACTTCCTGACAACTCTGTGACTGAAGAAATACTTCCTAACTTCCCTTTGACTCATATGAGTCTTCAACTTCCAATTGTGACCCCTTGTTTCTGTGTCCCATCTCTTGAACATCCTGTCTTTGTCCACCTTGTCAATTCCTCACAGTTTTTTTATATGTTGTTATCATGTCTTCCCTGACCCTCCTGTCCTCCAGTGTCGTCAGGCCGATTTCCCTTAACCTTTCTTCGTAGGACAATCCCCTTAGCTCTGGGACTAGTCTTGTTGCAAACCTTTGCACTTTCTCTAATATCTTAACGTGCTTGACCAGGTGTGGATTCCAAACTGGAGCTGCATACTCCAATATGGGCCTGACATATATGGTGCACAGAGTCTTGAACTATTCCTTACTGACGTATCGAAACGCTATTCTTAGGTTTGCCAGGCGCCCATATGCTGCAACATATGTGCTCAGTATTATACTCACCCCAAGATCTTTTTCCTTGGATGAGGTTTGCAGTCTTTGGCCACCTAGACTATACTCTGTCCGCAGTCTTCTTTGCCCTTACCCGATCTTCATGACTTTGCATTTGGCAGGGTTAAATTCAAGGAGCCAGTTGCTGGACCAGGCTTGTAGATTTTCCAGGACTCTTTGTAGTCTTGCCTGATCCTCGACCGATTTAATTATCCTCATTAACATCACATCATCTGCAAACAAGGACATTTCTTAGTCTATCCCTTCCGTTATGTCATTCACTTACATCAAAAACAGCACAGGTCCTAGGACTGACCCTTGTGGAACCCCGCTAGACACAGGAGCCCACTCTGACACATCGTCACGTACCATAACTCATTGTTGCCTCCCTCTCAGATATTCTCTGATCCATTGCAGTGCCTTTCTTGTTATGCGTACCTGATTCTCTAGTTTTTGCATTAACCTCTTGTGATGAACTGTATCTAAGGCCTTCTTGCAGTCCAAGAAAATGCATTCTATCCACCCCTCTCTCTCGTGTCTTACTTCTGCTACATTGTCATAAAACTCCAGTAGGTTTGTGACAGGATTTTCATTCCTTGAAACCGTGCTGGTTGTCATTCATAAGCTTGTCTTTCTAGGTGCTCCACCACTCTCCTCATGATGATCTTCTCCATGACTTTGCATACTATACACGTGTACTCACCTAATTGTACTCACCTAATTGTGGTTGCAGGGGTCGAGACTCAGCTCCTGGCCCCGCCTCTTCGCTGTCTGCTACTGGGTCTCTGCTCTCCCTGCTCCATGAGCTTTATCATACCTTGTCTTAAAACTATGTATGGTTCCTGCCTCCACTATATCTTTCTCTAGACTATTCCACTTCCTGACTACTCTGTGGCTGAAGAAATGCTTCCTGACATCCCTTTGACTCATCTGAGTCTTCAGCTTCCAGTTGTGTCCCCTTGTTTCTGTGTTCCCTCTCTGAAACATCCTGTCACTGTCTACCTTGTCAATTCCCCGCAGTATTTTGTATGTCGTTATCATGTCTCCTCTGACCCTTCTTTCCTCCAGTGTTGTTAGTCCTATTTCCCTCAATCTTTCTTCATAAGACAGACCCCTGAGTTGTGGAACTAACCTTGTCGCAAACCTTTGCACTTTCTCTAGTTTCTTTACGTGCTTGACCAGGTGTGGGTTCCAGACTGGTGCTGCATATTCTAGTATGGGCCTGACGTACACGGTATACAGGTGGTGTGTGTGTGTGTGTGTGTGTGTCTGTCTGTCTCTGTGTATTTGTACGCATGTGTGTGCGCGCTCATTTACGTGGGTGAGTATATGTATGTGCCTGCTTGAGTGAGTGCTCCTGAATGAGCAAGTGTGTGTGTGCATGCAATTATGTGTCCGTATGTGATTGCATGTGTGTATGAATGTTCGTGTGTGCGTGTGTTAGTGTGCCTGTTTACTGTTAAACCAAAGAAAAGTCTGTTTATTGAAGAAAGGTCATTTTTTTTAATACAAAATGCCTGAACTCTGAAGAAACTCTTTGTTTTGTAAATGAGAAAAATATGAAAATAGTGAAATGTATATAACGTTAAATTCATGTTTATTATGTAATGTTATTTATTACAGCTAGAATTTTTCTGGGATAAAGATTTCATTTTTGTTACCAAGTGAGTTATTGCCTGTGATGCTCACTTCTATGTCCTCTCTTTAAATTTTACTTGTAAATTATAAAGTTTCTGCCTGTGATATTTTGTAACGTGTACCCATGATGATGTGTTGGGAAGAAGAGAGACACTGTGGTTGGTTATTTAAGGTAAGGTTTTACGAATGAAAGGTGATGTGTAGCCTCCTGTGTTATGTGACACCGTGGCTAACCTAGGGTGAGTGAACCTAGACTTACTAATCTGTGAGGTGGCCTAGTTTTGAACGTCTGTTGTTAGGAACAAGATGGAGTCATAGGTTATTTGCCTGCTCTAAGAACAGTCCCCTTCTCTTAGTGAAGCCGTCAACACTAAACAGTATTCTGATCGGAGAATACAATGACAATGTTTGTCTTGTTTTGAACGCTTTCCATTTTCCACCCTAATTTTTCTAGCTTTCGTAAGATTTGCCTTAGTGTTCTTTAATTGGCAAGTCAAGTAACATAATTACGCCCAGGTCCTTCACATGTCTTTTGTTTTACTTGCTGGACTGTGACAACTAATTTGTTTCTAATTTGTTATTAATTCAGTACCTCTCCCCAGAGAATTACCATCACTTCTTTTACAGGTCCATCTTTAAATACGTTAACTAACATCATATACTACTATATCAGGCCTAACTATTGCAAAATATTCACCCTCTCCCCTACATACACTAACTTGAGCCTCACTATCTGCAAAAAGTTTTTTACTATTTTTAGTAACCTACTACGTGTTCCATACATTTGCAACATTTGCCACATGGCTCACAATGATCAGCCAACGCGTCAATTAGTGTCGTCTGATTGGAAAAGAGAACTTTTTTTCTTTGAATTTCGGTGCAGGAGATTGGTCATTGTAGCCTAAATGAAATACAAATTCCATTATATACCTGGAGAGTATACCTGGAGAGAGTTTCAGGGGTCAACGCCCCTGCGGCCCGGTCTGTGACCAGCTTAGTTTAAGCTCCTTTATTTACTTAAATAGCAAATTGCAATATTATTGAACACCACTAAGCTCAAGTTTGAAATAATCTTATTATTCAGTCAGATTTTCTGCAAATATTAAATATTCATTCCTAGAAATAAATTTAATTTAAATTTATTAAAAAGCAACAAAATAACATACATAATAAAATTTGTAATAACTACCAATGCAACAGTGGTAACTCCCCGACCTCATCGTTGACCCACTGTCCTCTGATCCTAGTAGCTGACCTGCTTCCTCCCCACATGTTAATTACCTTTTTACGATGCACAAATTAATGACATGTTTATATTCTAATACATTTTTCTTCATCCTTGGTAATCTTGCCATCTGAATACTCCTCTTTATGATTTACATTTTCATTAAATAAACGTTTTTTTAAAAACACCGGCCGTCTCCCGCCGAGTTAGGGACACCTGATAAAGAAGAAAGACTTCTTCATCACTTACTCTATAACTTTCTGAAACTTACGAGAAAGTATCGGCAGTATCGGTACGCCTCTGGCAAGAGGCGTACCGATACTCAAGAGGCGTACTGCTACTCAACAAACCAGCCTCTACTAATTTCCAAACCACATATTACCATTAGACTCGACATCTCCACTATCTCCAGCCTCCTCCTGGCTGCAACATTCAAAACCCATGCTTCACACCCATATAAGAATGTTGGTTCCACTATACCCTGATTCATTCCCATTTTTTTCCTCCATGGATAACGTTCTTTGTCTTACCTTTCTCCCCTCATTATTTCTAAGGTGAACCTCGTCTTTTCTAGACCCGTCCGTCGACAAGCTCACTCTCAGATATCTAAACACATTCACTTCCTCCATACTACCTCTCTCCAATTTCATATCCAATCTTTCATTACCTAGTTTTTTGTTACTCTCATTATATTGCTCTTTACTATGTTCACTTCAAATTTCCTTCCTTTACATACCCTCTCAAATTCGCCTGCAAACCTTTGCAACTTCTTTTCAGAATCTCCCAAAAGCACAGTGTCATCAGCAAAAACAGCAATTGTGTCAACTCCCACTTGTATTAGATTCTTCATCTTTAAATTCAACACTTCTCCGCAACTACCTAGCATATAAAAATATTTAACTATCATGACGACATCACGCATCCCTTAACAAGTCCAACTGGAAAATTATTTATCTCTCCTATATTCGCTAACCAGAGCCTCACTATCCTCATAAAAAATCTTTATTTACAACATCTGCCACACGACATCCACTCAACCATATGCCTTTTCTAAATCTATACAGTGAAAATTTCCTTACCCATGCTTCATGTTGCTTTACACATCCATTACTCTTCCTAAAGCCAGCTTGTTTATCTGCGATTCTTCTGTCTAATAATTCTACAATACATTCTTACGCTCTCTTTTATCCCGCTCTCTGCCAATCCATAAGTACATTCATCCTTTTCATATATTTACTGAACAAATGCACCAACCACTGGAAAACTATATTCACTCATGCTTTTTACATTTTTATTTTGATCCCATCAATTCCAACTGCTGTCAATGAGCTCATTGTCTCCCACCTTCCGCACACTGATATCTTGCTCACTCCTTAAAGATGTTTTATCTGCCAGTGCATGAGATCCCTGTCTCCCTCTGTCCATCAACATTTAATAGGTCATCAAAATATTCCTTCAATCTTCCCAATACCTACACCTGCCATCTAATAACTCCCTCTTTTGTTTTTAACTGTTAGATCAATTCGTTCCCTTGGCCTTCTCAATTTATTTGTCTCACTCCAAAACTTTGCCTTATGTTCAGCAATATTTATTGATATAACCTCACCCACTCTCTCAGTTGCTCTCCATTTAGACTTCCTCACCACTCTCTTGTCCTCTATTTTACTCTCCATATACCCCACCCTTCGTTACTACTCTTTATCTCGTCATTGCATCAATCGCTCCAACTTCCTTCTACTCCCATCCTCCTATATCCACAAACTTCTGCTACACATTTTAACACTGCATTCTTAAATCTACCCCATACCTTTTTAACCTCAACCTCAGTACCTATACTCTCACTAGCCTATCTTTCTCGCAACAGTTCCTTATATCTTACCATAACTTCCTCCTTAATATTATGAACCTTTACTTATCTCTTGCTCACTGATACCTTCCTCTTGCTCACTGATACCTTCCTCTTGCTCACTGATACCTTCCTCTTGCTCACTGATACCTTCCTCTTGCTCACTGATACCTTCCTCTTACACTCCTCTACCTCTTAGTCTCACTGTAGCTTCGAGTAAAGAATAATAATAATCATTAAATAATTCTATCAAAAGCAGACCAAAGTCACTCGCTGTAATGAGATTCTCTTGCAACAGTAACTGCAGTCTGTTACTGTTATATACTTACAGTGTATCTGCTAGCAGCATACATCCACTACATTACGTAAGATATATAACGTATACTCATATATTACCATTAAATTACTTACAATATAGTAGAATTCTGTTTTGATTTCACAAGCAAAATGAGTGAATATCTAATTCGTTGAGAGAGAGAGATGAATGCAAGATGAGCTGTGTAGTATCATTAGACTGTTGGTGCTTTCCACCGAATATGGTACAAGTTCCTCTTGGCAAAACTGCAAGCACTAGCAGCGAGACAGAGTTTACAAGTCACACAATTTGTGCCTGTGTTCCATAAGGAAGTGTGACTGGTCCATTATTATGGAATGTTTTCTTTATTGACTTTCTTCACCTCAGACGTCAATGCCTATGCAGATGACTATACTCGACATTTACTTATCCAAGCGAGGAAATGCCAGCTGCTCACATTTGCATCAATCACCAGCTTACAGCTATATCAGCGTGGGAAAAACTATGGCAGGTTACCTTTGTTTCTGAGAAAACACAAATGATGATAGTTCTAGGCATTATGTTAATAATGCTGGAGCAGCGGTAAGAATGAATGAGTGTTGGAAACCGGGAAATCCGAGATAAAAATGTGCTCATGCCTTGTGTGACTGCTTCCATGGCTGGCAGCGTAGATTATAATGCCTGTGATCTTCACATCCTTCAACCAGGCATTTTTGATTCTAGAATCTTGACATCGCTCTTGGAACCATGAGCACTATTTAAATTATGTCTGCTGTGAGTGAAACACTTTGAGACCTATAAACATGTCCTATTACTACATGTGCTCTTAGTTCTAGGTAACTAAAATCTCTTAGAGACACATGTCAGTATATACAATATCCTGACTCTCACTATGATTGTTTCTTTTACATGTCTTAGAGAGAATAGAACTACAGCTTCTGACTTGTGATCTCACTAAATACATGCTATCCAGCTCTAGTTTCTTACATTTACTATTTTACTTAAATGATGAACAAAATCTAGTCTAAATATGAACTGAAATACAACTCTAACTTTGATGATTGCTATTGTATGTCTACAACTCGAAATAACTCCTTCATGCTTATCGCCATTATAAAGTACATAGGTTTGTCATCAGTCTGAACATGACGTCTATGAGAACATAAATAAGCTCGAAACTCATGATCTGCAACATCAGTCTTAGACCATAGCATTATTCTGATGCTCTCTGAATACTGCAACATCGTCTTGAACCATAGCATTATTCTGATGCTCTCAAGATGCTGGAACATCGTCTTGAGACCGTAGCATTATTCTGATGCTCATGTGCTGCACATCGTCTTGAGACCAGTAGCAATTTGATGCTCTAGATGCTAAAATCGTCTTGAGACCAGTAGCATTATTCTGATGCTCTGTGATGCTGGCAACATCGTCTTGAGACCAGTAGCATTATTCTGATGCTCTGTGATGCTGGCAACATCGTCTTGGAGACCAGTAGCATTATTCTGATGCTCTAAGATGCTGGAACATCGTCTTGGAGACCAGTAGCATTATTCTGATGCATACAAAGCTAGGCAACAGTTTCGTCGCTTGGAAACCAGTAGCATTATTCTGATGCTCTGTGATGCTGGCAACATCGTCTTGGAGACCAGTAAGCATTATTCTGATGCTCTGTGATGCTGGCAACATCGTCTTGGAGACCAGTAGCATTATTCTGATGCTTGTGATGCTGGCAACATCGTCTTGGAGACCAGTAGCATTATTCTGATGCTCTAAGATGCTGGAACATCGTCTTGAACCAGAAGCATTATTCTGATGCTCTGTGATGCTGGCAACATCGTCTTGGAGACCAGTAGCATTATTCTGATGCTTTGTGATGCTGGCAACATCGTCTTGGAGACCAGTAGCATTATTCTGATGCTCTAAGATGCTGGGAACATCGTCTTGGAGACCAGTAGCATTATTCTGATGCTCTAAGATGCTGGCAACATCGTCTTGGATACCAGAAGCATTATTCTGATGCTCTGTGATGCTGGCAACATCGTCTTGGAGACCAGTAGCATTATTCTGATGCTTTGTGATGCTGGCAACATCGTCTTGGAGACCAGTAGCATTATTCTGATGGTCTGTGATGCTGGCAACATCGTCTTGGAGACCAGTAGCATTATTCTGATGCTCTGGGATGCTGGCAACATCGTCTTGGAGACTAGTAGCATTATTCTGATGCTCTGGGATGCTGGCAACATCGTCTTGGAGACCAGTAGCATTATTCTGATGCTCTGGGATCCTGGCAACATCGTCTTGGAGACCAGTAGCATTATTCTGATGCTTTGTGATGCTGGCAACATCGTCTTGGAGACCAGTAGCATTATTCTGATGCTCTGTGATGCTGGCAACATCGTCTTGGAGACCAGTAGCATTATTCTGATGCTCTAAGATGCTGTGAACATCGTCTTGGAGACCAGTAGCATTATTCTGATGCTCTGTGATGCTGGCAACATCGTCTTGGAGACCAGTAGCATTATTCTGATGCTCTGTGATGCTGGCAACATCGTCTTGGAGACCAGTAGATTATTCTGATGCTCTGTGATGCTGGCAACATCGTCTTGGAGACCAGTAGCATTATTCTGATGCTTTGTGATGCTGGCACATCGTCTTGGAGACCAGTAGCATTATTCTGATGGCTGTGATGTGGCAACATCGTCTTGGAGACCAGTAGCATTATTCTGATGCTTTGTGATGCTGGCAACATCGTCTTGGAGACCAGTAGCATTATTCTGATGGTCTGTGATGATGGCAACATCGTCTTGGAGACCAGTAGCATTATTCTGATGCTCTGTGATGCTGGCAACATCGTCTTGGAGACCAGTAGCATTATTCTGATGCTTTGTGATGATGGCAACATCGTCTTGGAGACCAGTAGCATTATTCTGATGCTCTAAGATGCTGGCAACATCGTCTTGGAGACCAGTAGCATTATTCTGATGCTCTGGGATGCTGGCAACATCGTCTTGGAGACCAGTAGCATTATTCTGATGCTCTGGATGCTGGAACATCGTTTGGAGACCAGTAGCATTATTCTGATGCTCTGTGATGCTGGCAACATCGTCTTGGAGACCAGTAGCATTATTCTGATGCTCTGTGATGCTGGCAACATCGTCTTGGAGACCAGTAGCATTATTCTGATGCTCTAAGATGCTGGCAACATCGTCTTGGAGACCAGTAGCATTATTCTGATGCTCTAAGATGCTGGCAACATCGTCTTGGAGACCAGTATCATTATTCTGATGCTTTGTGATGCTGGCAACATCGTCTTGGAGACCAGTAGCATTATTCTGATGTTCTGTGATGCTGGCAACATCGTCTTGGAGACCAGTAGCATTATTCTGATGCTTTGTGATGCTGGCAACATCGTCTTGGAGACCAGTAGCATTATTCTGATTGGGATGTGGCAACATCGTCTTGATGATGAGCAATTCTGATGTCAAGATGCTTGAACACGTCTGACCAGTAGCATTATTCTGATGCTCTGGATGCTGGCAACATCGTCTTGGAGACCAGTAGCATTATTCTGATGCTTTGTGATGCTGGCAACATCGTCTTGGAGACCAGTAGCATTATTCTGATGGTCTGTGATGCTGGCAACATCGTCTTGGAGACCAGTAGCATTATTCTGATGCTTTGTGATGCTGGCAACATCGTCTTGGAGACCAGTAGCATTATTCTGATGCTCTAAGATGCTGGGAACATCGTCTTGGAGACCAGTAGCATTATTCTGATGCTCTGTGATGCTGGCAACATCGTCTTGGAGACCAGTAGCATTATTCTGATGCTCTGGGATGCTGGCAACATCGTCTTGGAGACCAGTAGCATTATTCTGATGCTCTGGGATGCTGGCAACATCGTCTTGGAGACCAGTAGCATTATTCTGATGCTGCCCTGTGATGCTGGTAACATCCCTGTAGATGAATATCCAGTAATTTAACTCTTTTAATTGGGTAAAATTCTAAAGAATCGGGTCTATACAGGCCTAAACAACTGAGTAATCATGACACCACTCGGAACTAGATATGTATCCCTTGGGTCAACACTGCCCTAGGTAGAGATAGATTTCTAACCATTGGATTCATCATCATGCCAGATAGAGAAGGGTAAGTAATTCCTGGGTCATTACCACGCAAGGAAGAAATTGACAGGTAACCCTTGGGTCACGATGACACTAGGTAAAAGTTGATAAGTAACCAGTGGGTTATCATGATGCTTGTTGAAGATAGATGAGTAAGTGGTGAGTGATGGTAATGCTAAGTAAAGGTAAGTAATCACTGGGTCATACTGATTCTAAGCAGAGATAGATGAATAAACCCTGGGTCATCATGACGCAAAGTAAAGATGGGTAAGCAACCCCTGGGTCATCATGACGCAAAGATAGGTAAGTAACCCCTGTGTTATTATGACACTGAGATAGATAAGTAACCCCTAGGATTATCATGACACTGATATAAGAGAGAATCTTTGATTTCCTGTTGGTCTTTCCATATTTTGTCTCGGGATTAATATGGGGAATGGCGATTTGTCTACAGATTGGCCAGACACACCTCACACCACACCCGTGTCACTGTCAGCGCTGACAGTCTTATCTTACTATTGACGCTTTCAAACTGAAAAATAAGCTATGCATGCAACTTTAGCTAATGAAATGACCAAATTCTCAATTTCCCACCCCATTTTGAACCTACCTTTCGCCTTTCACTGCAAAATTCTCTATAAATCTCAAAGTCAAGAAGTACCTAGCTTCGTTAATTTTAAAAAGAGGTAACGAAAATCTTCCATAATCTAACAAAATTCCTAACATTCTTACAAATAACATCTTAAAAAAATATCACCTAAAATCTTTGATATATTTTATCTATAATACATCATAATTCATTTATTATAAAAAACTGAAATGCAACAGCCAGCATCAATAAAAATTACAAAAGTTAAGGTGGCAGAGAGAATTTGATGATATGACAGATGCCCGAGATTTTAAGATTTTATTATCATTTTCCAAGCTACTTTTCCTTCCTGCAAGACTTCAGTTACAAATTTCCCTTTTACTCCTTAATACGAAAATATTTATATTGTCGAGTTGAGACTCTCCTCCTGATACAATTGTGTTCTTGATGTTACTTTCACTGCTCTAGACGTTGTGATCTTGGTTCACTGTGGCATCGGAAAAGATCACATTGCACAGGGGTTACTCTCATACGGTAGAAGGTCACCGGCAAATCTATTGTTTGTGAATTAAAAAAAAAAGTGGACACCCCAGCTGAGGTCTGTTTGGAAGTGGATCCTGATCGACCACCACTCCAGTAATTGGCTTATATGATGGTGTCTTAAGTAACGTGTGATTGCCTACACTGTTAATGAATGTGAGAGTGCCAGTGCAAAAGGCATGTGATGCAGAACGATGATATGAATAAGAACATTTAAATGGTGATCTGTCCCGGAATACATTCTGTCAACAAAAGATATTTTCTCTTTGAATATTATAATATTGCAATCAGGATATTTTGGGGAAATATTTTATACTTCGTGAAAATAATATGCTATAGTTTAAAATATAGTTTTCTGGTGTCAGGAAGAATATTAAGTTAAACATGTGTTTTTTGAGTGTCATAATTGGAAATGTAGGCCTGTAAGGTTAAGAAGGCCTACTTAAGAACCTTTTCTGAAAACTTTCATTGGAAGAGTTGGTTATGGTGGAGACATCTGCTCTCTCATCTAACTATGTCATTCTTCACTACGTGTAAACATTTTTTAATTTATTAACATTAATTTGATTCTCTCCCTGATCACTAATTTACCTTTTATTATGCACTTTATTGGCCTCGTCATTTTTATTTTTCACCAGGACTGTCTCCATATTGGACTATCTCCATATTGGACTATCTCCATATTGGACTATCTCCATATTGGACTATCTCCATATTGGACTATCTCCATATTTTCAAGCGATTATTAATTCAGCATCTATAAAAGTTTTCCTACTCTCGGCCCTAAAGGTTTTATCTGTCATAATAATGTACATAAGATCTGCTCTCCAAGCAGATTTTATTTTAAGAACATAAGAAATAAAGGAACACTGCAGAAGGCCTACTGGCCCATACAAGGCAAGTCATATCAAAACCACCACTACCCAAGAATTTACTTCCGTACGCACGACACCAATCAAACCCAGCCCCTCCCATTCATATATCTGTCCAGTATTCAAAGGAAGCCGTACATAAGGTATGTGTTTATACTAAGTTGGTAATTAGTTCGTGATGTTATAGCGAAAATATCTTTTACAATCCGATGAGAAATCTCAACCATTCCATCTCGCTTGTAGACGAAACAGCTTTTTTTGTCTTGGTTTCAAACATTTTATAATCTTCAATTAGTAGTTTTTCCTGACATTCCCGTCCTGTCTCAGTAACTAAACTCACTGTATTCTTAAGAAACCATCAGCGAAGAAGACAGGTTGTAGAAGAAGCTTTTATTAGACCAACGTTTGTTGCAGTAAGAACTTGTTCCAAAGCCTGACTTTCCTTCATTATTGTTGTCAATACACTATTTAGATATATCGACAAGAGATCTGCCATTAACAACACACATGAATTTTCTGACTGAATATAATGCAAATAATTTAAACCTAACCAAACTATGAAGTGAAACCTAAGTATATATGGACTTTTTCCAAAGTTAATAACTCGCACAGACATATTTTGATACTTATAACTTAATCCCTTGGAAAAAAAAATCATTTATCATGTATGTGAATTCCTAAGAATTCCAGGATGTCATGCAGTTCAAGACGGATGAGCAAGTTTCCCGGCAGCATGCTTAAGGTCTTATGGGATTACTAATCCCGGCTACTTAATAAAGGACTCATAACAGGAGCACTGACCTTGAAAGTTGGCAAAGGTCATTTTTCGAAGATCAGAATTATTTCTTACCATCCGTCTTCTTTCATCTGATATTCTCTCGGTCATCTCCAGTTCCAAATGTTTCATCGTGAAGACGACTGCATGGCCAGTATGACCTCAGAGTCAACATACTGTACAGGGAATCCTCTCAGAGCAAGAAGTTGCCAGCCCCCTGCATCAGGGAATCCTCTCAGAGCAAGAAGTTGCCAGCCCCATGCATCAGGGAACCCTCTCAGAGCAAGAAGTTACCAGCCCCCTGCATCAGGGAATCCTCTCAGAGCAAGAAGCTGCCAGTCCCCTGCATCAGGGAATCTTCTCAGAGCAAGAAGTTACCAGCCCCCTGCATCAGGGAATCCTCTCAGAGCAAGAAGCTGCCAGTCCCCTGCATCAGGGAATCCTCTCAGAGCAAGAAGTTACCAGCCCCCTGCATCAGGGAATCCTCTCAGAGCAAGAAGCTGCCAGTCCCCTGCATCAGGGAATCCTCTCAGAGCAAGAAGTTGCCAGCCCCTGCATCAGGCAATCCTCTCAGAGCAAGAAGCTGCCAGTCCCCTGCATCAGGGAATCCTCTCAGAGCAAGAAGCTGCCAGCCCCCTGCATCAGGGAATCCTCTCAGAGCAAGAAGTTGCCAACCCCCTGCATCAGGGAATCCTCTCAGAGCAAGAAGCTGCCAGTCCCCTGCATCAGGGAATCCTCTCAGAGCAAGAAGCTGCCAGCCCCCTGCATCAGGGAATCCTCTCAGAGCAAGAAGTTGCCAGCCCCCTGCATCAGGGAATCCTCTCAGAGCAAGAAGCTGCCAGTCCCCTGCATCAGGGAATCCTCTCAGAGCAAGAAGTTGCCAGCCCCTGCATCAGGGAATCCTCTCAGAGCAAGAAGCTGCCAGTCCCCTGCATCAGGGAATCCTCTTAGAGCAAGAAGCTGCCAGCCCCCTGCATCAGGGAATCCTCTCAGAGCAAGAAGTTGCCAGCCCCCTGCATCAGGGAATCCTCTCAGAGCAAGAAGCTGCCAGTCCCCTGCATCAGGGAATCCTCTCAGAGCAAGAAGTTGCCAGCCCCCTGCATCAGGGAATCCTCTCAGAGCAAGAAGTTGCCAGTCCCCTGCATCAGGGAATCCTCTCAGAGCAAGAAGCTGCCAGCCCCCTGCATCAGGGAATCCTATCAGAGCAAGAAGTTACCAGCCCCCTGCATCAGGGAATCCTCTCAGAGCAAGAAGTTGCCAGTCCCCTGCATCAGGGAATCCTCTCAGAGCAAGAAGTTGCCAGCCCCCTGCATCAGGGAATCCTCTCAGAGCAAGAAGTTGCCAGCCCCCTGAATCAGGGAATCCTCTCAGAGCAAGAAGTTGCCAGTCCCCTGCATCAGGGAATCCTCTCAGAGCAAGAAGTTGCCAGTCCCCTGCATCAGGGAATCCTCTCAGAGCAAGAAGTTGCCAGTCCCCTGCATCAGGGAATCCTCTCAGAGCAAGAAGCTGCCAGTCCCCTGCATCAGGGAATCCTCTCAGAGCAAGAAGCTGCCAGCCCCCTGCATCAGGGAATCCTCTCAGAGCAAGAAGTTGCCAGTCCCCTGCATCAGGGAATCCTCTCAGAGCAAGAAGTTGCCAGTCCCCTGCATCAGGGAATCCTCTCAGAGCAAGAAGCTGCCAGCCCCTGCATCAGGGAATCCTCTCAGAGCAAGAAGTTGCCAGTCCCCTGCATCAGGGAATCCTCTCAGAGCAAGAAGCTGCCAGTCCCCTGCATCAGGGAATCCTCTCAGAGCAAGAAGTTGCCAGTCCCCTGCATCAGGGAATCCTCTCAGAGCAAGAAGCTGCCAGCCCCCTGCATCAGGGAATCCTTTCAGAGCAAGAAGCTGCCAGTCCCCTGCATCAGGGAATCCTCTCAGAGCAAAAAGCTGCCAGCCCCCTGCATCAGGGAATCCTCTAAGAGCAAGAAGCTGCCAGTCCCCTGCATCAGGGAATCCTCTCAGAGCAAGAAGTTGCCAGTCCCCTGCATCAGGGAATCCTCTCAGAGCAAGAAGTTGCCAGTCCCCTGCATCAGGGAATCCTCTCAGAGCAAGAAGCTGCCAGTCCCCTGCATCAGGGAATCCTCTCAGAGCAAGAAGTTGCCAGCCCCTGCATCAGGGAATCCTCTCAGAGCAAGAAGCTGCCAGCCCCTGCATCAGGGAATCCTCTCAGAGCAAGAAGCTGCCAGTCCCCTGCATCAGGGAATCCTCTCAGAGCAAGAAGCTGCCAGCCCCTGCATCAGGGAATCCTCTCAGAGCAAGAAGCTGCCAGTCCCCTGCATCAGGGAATCCTCTCAGAGCAAGAAGCTGCCAGTCCCCTGCATCAGGGAATCCTCTCAGAGCAAGAAGCTGCCAGTCCCCTGCATCAGGGAATCCTCTCAGAGCAAGAAGCTGCCAGTCCCCTGCATCAGGAAATCCTCTCAGAGCAAGAAGTGCCAGCCCCTGCTCAGGGAATCCTCTCAGAGCAAGAAGCTGCCAGCCCCTGCATCAGGGAATCCTCTCAGAGCAAGAAGCTGCCAGTCCCCTGCATCAGGGAATCCTCTCAGAGCAAGAAGCTGCCAGTCCCCTGCATCAGGGAATCCTCTCAGAGCAAGAAGCTGCCAGTCCCCTGCATCAGGGAATCCTCTCAGAGCAAGAAGCTGCCAGCCCCTGCATCAGGGAATCCTCTCAGAGCAAGGAAAGGGCTGCCAGTCCCCTGCATCAGGGAATCCTCTCAGAGCAAGAAGCTGCCAGCCCCCTGCATCAGGGAATCCTCTCAGAGCAAGAAGTTGCCAGTCCCCTGCATCAGGGAATCCTCTCAGAGCAAGAAGTTGCCAGTCCCCTGCATCAGGGAATCCTCTCAGAGCAAGAAGCTGCCAGCCCCCTGCATCAGGGAATCCTCTCAGAGCAAGAAGCTGCCAGCCCCCTGCATCGAAGATTGTTATGATAACTGACACATGACCGCTGACGCCCATAGGCTGTGAGTTACCAATAGGTAAGTGACGGCTTGACGTTATTTTGACAGGTTTGGTATATTCAACTAGGAGAAAGAGTTATTGAATTCTTCAAATTATAAAGTACTAAAAGTACTCATTATGAGTAAAAGTAAGCAGTTATAATAGAGCAAAATGCTCAGTGTAGTGTCCAATAGTCTTTCATATATAAGTGATTCTTACTTTTACACATGAAAATAAAATAACTAAATAAACATATTTGAATTAGTGAAATGCAGATATATTATGAAGTAATATGTGTAGATAGAAAATCAAAATACCTCAACACTTTCAACAAATTAATTATATATATAAGGCCCCGAAGGCTCCGTTATTATAAGTAATACAATACACAGTTAGGTGCCATAAATCTGCTACCACACCCAACAACATGTACGAGTATGTGGTGATCAGTGCATGACATCACAAGACCTTGCAAGACATCACAAGATCTTGCATGACATCACAAGATCTTTCATGACATCACAGGGTCTTGCATTGCATCACAAGACTTTACACGACCCCACAAAACCTCGCAACTTCCAACTCTTTAAACGGCACCGTTTTTCAGATATTTACAAAATTACAATATCTTCTTAATCGACCGGGAAATTAGCTTGTCCGGGCCTATGTATGGTTCAGAAACAACACTAAGCTCCCCTCGCCTATGTATGGTTCAGAAACAACACTAAGCTCCCCTCGCCTATGTATGGTTCAGAAACAGTACTAAGCTCCCCTCGCCTATGTATGGTTCAGAAACAACACTAAGCTCCCCTCGCCTATGTATGGTTCAGAAACAGTACTAAGCTCCCCTCGCCTATGTATGGTTCAGAAACAACACTAAGCTCCCCTCACCTATGTATGGTTCAGAAACAACACTAAGCTCCCCTCGCCTATGTATGGTTCAGAAACAACACTAAGCTCCCCTCGCCTATGTATGGTTCAGAAACAACACTAAGCTCCCCTCGCCTATGTATGGTTCAGAAACAACACTAAGCTCCCCTCGCCTATGTATGGTTCAGAAACAACACTAAGCTCCCCTCGCCTATGTATGGTTCAGAAACAACACTAAGCTCCCCTCGCCTATGTATGGTTCAGAAACAACACTAAGCTCCCTCGCCTATGTATGGTTCAGAAACAACACTAAGCTCCCTCGCCTATGTATGGTTCAGAAACAACACTAAGCTCCCTCGCCTATGTATGGTTCAGAAACAACACTAAGCTCCCTCGCCTATGTATGGTTCAGAAACAACACTAAGCTCCCCTCGCCTATGTATGGTTCAGAAACAACACTAAGCTCCCCTCGCCTATGTATGGTTCAGAAACAACACTAAACTCCCCATGCCTATGTATGGTTCAGAAACAACACTAAGCTCCCCTCGCCTATTATGGTTCAGAAACAACATTAAGCTCCCTCGCCTATGTATGGTTCAGAAACAACATAAGCTCCTCGCCTATGTATGGTTCAGAAACAACACTAAGCTCCCTCGCCTATGTATGGTTCAGAAACAACACTAAGCTCCCCTCGCCTATGTATGGTTCAGAAACAACACTAAGCTCCCCTCGCCTATGTATGGTTCAGAAACAACACTAAGCTCCCCTCGCCTATGTATGGTTCAGAAACAACACTAAGCTCCCCTCGCCTATGTATGGTTCAGAAACAACACTAAACTCCCCATGCCTATGTATGATTCAGAAACAACACTAAGCTCCCCTCGCCTATATATGGTTCAGAAACAACATTAAGCTCCCCTCGCCTATGTATGGTTCAGAAACAACACTAAGCTCCCTCGCCTATGTATGGTTCAGAAACAACACTAAGCTCCCTCGCCTATGTATGGTTCAGAAACAACACTAAGCTCCTCGCCTATGTATGGTTCAGAAACAACACTAAGCTCCCCTCGCCTATGTATGGTTCAGAAACAACACTAAGCTCCCCTCGCCTATGTATGGTTCAGAAACAACACTAAGCTCCCCTCGCCAATGTATGGTTCAGAAACAACACTAAGCTCCCCTCTCTTGAGACAGGCATCCTGCTGCTAGATATTTCCCGTCCCTATTTATAATCTTCAATTTTTTTTTACAAAAATTAAGGTACTGTTTTAGAAATATGAGTTTTTATTTAATTTAAATTATATGCATTAAATGCAGTGAGTACAAATAGGTAAGTATACCCCACTTCTAACACACACACACACACACACACACACACACACCCAGTAGCGGCCAGTGAAGAGGCGGGGCCAGGAGCTATGACTCGACCCCTGCAACCACAACTAGGTGAGTACACTCCCCACTTTTGGATGGAACTTCATCGTTTCCTATTCCCCAGGAGGTGTATGATCCCTTAAGGATTTATTGCATCTCCATAAGTATTATAATATACATTAAGAACACTACCACCATATTTCATCCCAGCTACACCTCACTGCACCACCACTATGGATCACCACAAACACGGCAAGCACCACCACTATGGATCACCACAAACACGGCAAGCACCACCACTATGGATCACCAAATTAAACACGGCAAGCACCACCACTATGGATCACCACAAACACGGCAACCACCACCACTATGGATCACCAAATTAAACACGGCAACCACCACCACTATGGATCACCACAACAAACACGGCAAGCACCACCACTATGGATCACCAAAACAAACACGGCAAGCACCACCACTATGGATCACCAAATTAAACACGGCAAGCACCACCACTATGGATCACCAAATTAAACACGGCAAGCACCACCACTATGGGTCACCACAACAAACACGGCAAGCACCACCACTATGGAACCCCACTTCTAACACACATACACACACACACACACACACACATACACACGCACACACACACGTGGCAGGCGACAAATTGACAGGCGGGTCCAGGGAGCTGAGACTCGACCCCAGCAATCGCATATGGTTGAGTATATATCGGTGAGTACACACTAGAGACAGGGGAGTCGACTAACCAGCGAGGCTGGACCTTGTGTTCACCCTAAGTGTCTCTGATAGACTGAATATCAGACTAGGAGGAGGGATATAGAGAAAGTGAATGTGTCTGTACATCTTGTTGGGGGAGGGAAGATGAACCTTATCCATGATATCAGTACTCTTGTATGGGTGTGGTCGCCTCACACCCA
The DNA here is from genome assembly GCA_009830355.1 of Cherax destructor. Lineage (NCBI taxonomy): Eukaryota > Metazoa > Arthropoda > Malacostraca > Decapoda > Parastacidae > Cherax > Cherax destructor. The sequence continues at coordinate 8,574 of WNWK01005805.1, read as the reverse complement.
TACAATATTGCTTAGCTTGAGGAAGTGAACATGGAGAGACATTCAGAGCATGATGGAAGGAACAAACCTGACTTTGAAAGAGGAGACTATATGAAGCAATTCCTAAGTAGAGTGCCATAGGAAAGAATTGGATGGAAAGATAGAGAACAAAATGGAGAATGAGGCTGAAAAGTGACGGGGGGCAGAGAAGAAACTTATACTAAGAACAAAGTGAGCCCATGGTTAACTCAGAGGTGCAAAGAGGAAAAAAACTGAAAGTGAAGAGCATGGAAGAAATATGATAAGCAAAGAACCCCAGAGAACAGGAAAGCCAGCAGAAGAACCAGACATGAATATCCATCGAAAGCAAAATCTGAACCGACGTTCATACAGCAACTTCAGAAAGAAGTCAGCTGTAAAGGACAAGGTGATAAGGCTGATAAAGGAAGGAGAGCAGTTCACTAGGAATGATCAGGAAGTGTGGAAGCAGCTGAGCTGAAGATTTACTGGAGTATTCTCAGTGAAATCACTAACATTGCTAGAGTGTCAAAGAGGAAGGGTGACCAACATGTACTGGAAACATTACACAACGAAAACTGAGATGAAGAAACTACTTAGTGAGTCTGATACTTCGATGGTGATGGGACCAGAAAACATCTGACTGTGGGTTCTGACAGAGGGAGCAGGTGTGTGTAAACCACTAGCAGCGATCTTCAACAATCATGTGAGTATATTAATAGGTCTATAGTGGCTGATGTTAGACCTACTGTTTTTCTTGAAAATAGGAGTAACTCTGTCCTCCTTTAACCCCTTCGGGACGGTATTTGGTGACCCCGTGGCATGGCTGGCAAAGCTCTCGCTTCACACACGGAGGGCCCGGGTTCGATTCCCGGCGGGGTAGAAACATTTCGACGTGTTTCCTTACACCTGTTGTCCTGTTCACCTAGCAGCAAGTAGGTACCTGGGAGTTAGTCGACTGGTGGGAGTCGCATCCTGGGGGACAAGATTGAGGACCCCAATGGAAATAAGACAGACAGTCCTCGATGACGCACTGACTTTCTTGGGTTATCCTGGGTGGCTAACCCTCCGGGGTTAAAAATCCGAAGAAATCTTATCTTTATCTTTATGGACAAGTTTATAATGAGCGCAATGGGGACTAGCAGTTTGAAGGTACCAACTTTTAGGAATTTGCCTGATTCTGTGCTTGTATTCTGTGCTTGTATTCTGTGTTTGTATTCTGTGCTTGTATGCTGTGCTTGTATGCTGTACTTGTATTCTGTGCTTGTATTCTGTGCTTGTATTCTGTGCTTGTATTCTGTGCTTGTATGCTGTGCTTGTATTCTGTGCTTGTATTCTGTGCTTGTATTCTGTGCTTGTATTCTGTGCTTGTATTCTGTGCTTGTATTCTGTGCTTGTATGCTGTGCTTGTATGCTGTGCTTGTATGCTGTGCTTGTATGCTGTGCTTGTATGCTGTGCTTGTATTCTGTGCTTGTATTCTGTGCTTGTATTCTGTGCTTGTATGCTGTGCTTGTATGCTGTGCTTGTATGCTGTGCTTGTATGCTGTGTTTGTATTCTGTGCTTGTATGCTGTGCTTGTATTCTGTGCTTGTATTCTGTGCTTGTATTCTGTGCTTGTATTCTGTGCTTGTATTCTGTGCTTGTATTCTGTGCTTGTATTATGTGCTTGTATTATGTGCTTGTATTCTGTGCTTGTATTCTGTGCTTGTATTCTGTACTTGTATTCTGTACTTGTATTCTGTGCTTGTATTCTGTACTTGTATTCTGTGCTTGTATTCTGTACTTGTATTCTGTGCTTGTAGTCTGCTTGTATTCTGTGCTTGTATTCTGTACTTGAATTCTGTGCTTGTAGTCTGCTTGTATTCTGTACTTGTATTCTGTGCTTGTATTCTGTGCTTGTATTCTGTGCTTGTATTCTGTGCTTGTATTCTGTGCTTGTATTCTGTGCTTGTATTCTGTGCTTGTACTCTGTGCTTGTATTCTGTGCTTGTATTCTGTGCTTGTATTCTGTGCTTGTATTCTGTGCTTGTATTATGTGCTTGTATTCTGTGCTTGTATTCTGTGCTTGTATTCTGTACTTGTATTCTGTACTTGTATTCTGTACTTGTATTCTGTGCTTGTATTCTGTACTTGTATTCTGTGCTTGTAGTCTGCTTGTATTCTGTGCTTGTATTCTGTACTTGTATTCTGTGCTTGTAGTCTGCTTGTATTCTGTACTTGTATTCTGTGCTTGTATTCTGTGCTTGTATGCTGTGCTTGTATGCTGTGCTTGTATGCTGTGCTTGTATTCTGTACTTGTATTCTGTGCTTGTATTCTGTGCTTGTATTCTGTACTTGTATTCTGTGCTTGTATTCTGTGCTTGTATTCTGTACTTGTATTCTGTGCTTGTATTCTGTGCTTGTATTCTGTGCTTGTATTCTGTGCTTGTATTCTATGCTTGTATGCTGTGCTTGTATGCTGTGCTTGTATGCTGTGCTTGTATGTTGTGCTTGTATTCTGTGCTTGTATGCTGTGCTTGTATGCTGTGCTTGTATGCTGTGCTTGTATGCTGTGCTTGTATGCTGTGCTTGTATGCTGTGCTTGTATGCTGTGCTTGTATTCTGTGCTTGTATTCTGTGCTTGTATGCTGTGCTTGTATTCTGTGCTTGTATTCTGTGCTTGTATTCTGTACTTGTATTCTGTGCTTGTATTCTGTACTTGTATTCTGTACTTGTATTCTGTACTTGTATTCTGTACTTGTATTCTGTGCTTGTATTCTGTACTTGTATTCTGTGCTTGTATTCTGTACTTGTATTCTGTGCTTGTAGTCTGCTTGTATTCTGTGCTTGTATTCTGTACTTGTATTCTGTGCTTGTAGTCTGCTTGTATTCTGTACTTGTATTCTGTACTTGTATTCTGTGCTTGTATTCTGCTTGTATTCTGTACTTGTATTATGTGCTTGTATTCTGTGCTTGTATTCTGTGCTTGTATTCTGTGCTTGTATTCTGTACTTGTATTCTGTGCTTGTATTCTGTACTTGTATTCTGTACTTGTATTCTGTACTTGTATTCTGTGCTTGTATTCTGTGCTTGTAGTCTGCTTGTATTCTGTGCTTGTATTCTGTACTTGTATTCTTTGCTTGTATTCTGTGCTTGTATTCTGTACTTGTATTCTGTGCTTGTATTCTGTGCTTGTAGTCTGTGCTTGTAGTCTGTGCTTGTATTCTGTGCTTGTATTCTGTACTTGTATTCTGTACTTGTATGCTGTGCTTGTATTCTGTGCTTGTATTCTGTGCTTGTATTCTGTGCTTGTATTCTGTGCTTGTAGTCTGCTTGTATTCTGTGCTTGTATTCTGTGCTTGTAGTCTGCTTGTATTCTGTGCTCTTATTCTGTGCTTATAGTCTGCTTGTATTCTGGTTTAACTTAGTTGTTAACTTAGTTGTATTCTGTGCTTGTATTCTGTGCTTGTATTCTGTGCTTGTAGTCTGTGCTTGTAGTCTGTGCTTGTAGTCTGTGCTTGTAGTCTGTACTTGTATTCTGTGCTTGTATTCTGTACTTGTATTCTGTACTTGTATTCTGTGCTTGTATTCTGTGCTTGTATTCTGTGCTTGTAGTCTGTGCTTGTAGTCTGTGCTTGTATTCTGTACTTGTATTCTGTACTTGTATGCTGTGCTTGTATTCTGTGCTTGTATTCTGTGCTTGTATTCTGTGCTTGTATTCTGTGCTTGTAGTCTGCTTGTATTCTGTGCTTGTATTCTGTGCTTGTAGTCTGCTTGTATTCTGTGCTCTTATTCTGTGCTTGTAGTCTGCTTGTATTCTGGTTTAACTTAGTTGTTTTCGCAAGTCATAAGACACATAAACCTAATAACTGCAAATTGTTAAAGACGAATCTTTATTACTGTAGTAAATTTTAAATTTATTGTAGTATGTGTTGAAGATATTTCAAGTGACTGGCAGTTAGCGGTTACTCACAGTTATTTATGATTAAAAATTCCTGAATATTTTAAAACACTTCGCCACAACGTACACCTCATTAACTGTGATTGCTATTCACTGATGACCTTGGTTTCATGTGGCTTCCTAGTTTGTTCTTGTATTTACGAATTTAAACCAAACTCATCCATTCTCATCAAATTGCAACACTTCCTTTCACAATAACACAGGGTTCAACCAAGGTCCTTGGCACTCAATTTTTTTTTTATTTTCCAAGTATACAAAAAATCACATAAATATTGGTCACAACCGAGAGTAAAACCATTCATCACATCACAGTCTTTTTCTCGTAGGTTTCTCTCTCGAAAGATCGTCGATATCGCAGAAGATAACACATATACACACACACACATGCACATACACACACACACGACACATACACACACACACACGCACATACACACACACACACACACACTCGCTATTTCATTCTCAAGGTATCCTTGAGGTCACCTAGTGATCCTTGAGGTCACCTAGTGATCCTTGAGGTCACCTAGTAACCCTTGAGGTCACCTAGTAATCCGTGAGGTCACCTAGTAATCCGTGAGGTCACCTAGTAATCCTTGAGGTCACCCAGTAATCCTTGAGGTCACCTAGTAATCCTTGAGGACACCCAGTAATCCTTGAGGACACCCAGTAATCCTTGAGGTCACCCAGTAATCCTTGAGATCACCTAGTGATCCTTGAGGTCACCTACTAATCCTTGAGGTCACATAATGATCCTTGAAATCACCTAGTAATCATTGAGATAACCTAGTAATCCTTGACGTCACCTAGTAATCCTTGAGGTCTCTTAGTGATCCTTAAGGTCAACTAGTGATCCTTGAGGTCACCTAGTGATCCTTGAGGTCACATAGTAATCTTTGAGGTTACCTAGTAATCCTTGAGGTCACATAGTCATCCTTGAGATTACCTAGTTGTCCTTGAGGTTACCTAGTAATCCGTGAGGTCACCTAGTAATCCTTGAGGTCACCTAGTAATCCTTGAGGTCACCTAGTAATCCTTGAGGTCACCTAGTAATCCTTGAGGTCACCCAGTAATCCTTGAGGTCACCCAGTAATCCTTGAGATCACCTAGTGATCCTTGAGTCACCTACTAATCCTTGAGGTCATAATCCTTGAGTCACTAGATCGATCCTATAACTTAGTCCTAGTGATCTTGAGCGATAACCTAGTATCCTTGAGGTCACCTAGTAATCCTTGAGGTCACACCTAGTACCTAGTGATCCTTGAGGTCTAGATCCTTAGGTTGGATCCTTGAGGTCACCTAGTGATCCTTGAGGTCACTAGTATCCTTGAGGTCACTATATCTGATATGGGTACATACTAATATCTTTATTTACTACAAGTACATGTACAAGGTATACAGTCCTAGCTGACATCAATGACATACTACTATATAGAAAGCCCCTTGTTATGCTGAGCATTTCAGGCAAATTAGGTCAGTTTTGTCCCAGGATGCGACCAGTCAGTCGACCAATACCCAGGTACCCATTTTACTTATGGGTGAACACGCCTAATGTTTCTACCCTCGCTGGGAATCGAACCCAAACCCTCGCCATGTTAAGCGAGAGCTTTAGCCACTAGACTACGGGGCACAGTAATCTTTGAGGTTACCTAGTGATCATTGACGTTATCTAGTTATTTGTGAGGTCATCTAGTGATCCTTGAGGTTATCTAGTAACCACTGAGGTCAACTAGAGATAACTAATTCCTGGAGACCACCTAGCAGTCCCGGGGATCACGTATTAGTTCTGGGGATCACCAAGAAGTCCTAGAGACCACCAAGCAGTCCTGTGGACCACCTAGCAGTCCTGGGAATCACCTAGAGAGAATCTGGCAGTTCTAGAGACCACCTAGAAGTCTAGTAGTCCTAGATACCACCTAGTAAATCCTTGAGGTTATCTAATAATCACTGAGGTCAGCTAGAGATAACAAATTCCTGGAGACCCCCTAGCAGTCCTGGAAATTACCTAGCAGTCCTGGGGATCACCTAGCAGTCCTGGGGATCACCTAGCAGTCCTGGGATCACCAAGAAGTCCTAGAGACCACCAAGCAGTCGTCTGGACCACCTAGCAGTCCTGGGGATCACCTAGAGAAAATCTGGCAGTTCTAGAGCCCACCTAGAAGTCATGGGGATCACCTAGCAGTCCTAGAGACCACCTAGAAGTCCTAGCAGTCCTGGAGACAACCTAGCAGTCCTAGACCATCCAGCAGTACTGGCGATCACCTAGCAGTCCTAGAGACCCCCTAGCAGTTTTGAGAATCCCCTAGCAGCCCTGGAGACCACCTAGCAGTCCTAGGGACCCCCTAGCATTCTAGGGACCACGTAACAGTCCTAGAAGTCACCTAGCAATCCTGGGGACCACCTAGCAGTCCCAGAGAACACCTAGGGAACACCTAGCAGTCTTAGATACCCCTAGCAGTCCTAGAGACCACCTAGCAGTTTTGAGGATCACCTAGCAGTCCCGGAGATCACCTAGCAGTCCTAGGGACCACTTAGCATTCTAGGGACCACCTAACAGTTCTAGAAATCAAATAGCAAGCATGGGGATCACCTAGCAGTTTTGAGGATCACCTAGCAGTCTCAGAGTGCACTTAGCAGTCCTGGAGACCACCTAGCAGTTTTGAGGATCACCTAGCAGTCCCAGAGAGCACCTGACAGTCCTCGGGCGCACCAAGCAGTTCTAGAAACCACATAGCAGTCTTGGTGACCACCTGGGTTGAAGCAAGGTGCTAGCATGAGGGGACCCTGCTCGTTATATAAACATCTAGTTCGCTGGTCGGGAGGGTATGCCTTTATGGGGGTGTGACATACGTCGTATAAAATGTAGTCTTAGAATGCCACACAGCTACTTAACAATACATATTTCCCTGTCAGTATCAGCTACTTAACGACAGCTGACTACCATAGACATATGATTGGGACCCCTCCCTTAGACTTAATTAGATCTATAGCTGACCTGTACTTATCTAGCAGCTCTTCTCTCCTACCCTATCCAATATAATTTCCACCAGCACTGAGACAGATAATGGGCTTGTTCCCATTACCTGACATGATATTATCCCCAGACTATAACACGAGGTCAATACTGTCATACTGTCCAGAGATTTACTATACAATAGCTGTTAGAATGTCTGAGATACGAAAATATTAATACACCTCACACTGCCTAGGGTACAAATTCACAATACTACACTGGCTTTAACACTTGCAGTAACAGTTCTAGCTGTAACACTGTCCAGGATGCAACACAACAGTGATTATAATACTGTTCAGGTATAAAAACTGAACTGATATGCCACTGATTATAACCCGGTCCAGAGTACACCACAACACTGGTATACCACTGATTATAACCCGGTCCAGGGTACACCACAACACTGGTATACCACTGATTATAACCCGGTCCAGGGTACACCACAACACTGGTATACCACTGATTATAACCCGGTTAAGGTTGCAACACCACAACACAACTCTGACTATAACACCTCAGCACAAAACTGGCTTTACTGCATAACAAAGCGCTAGCTTTAACTACTCAATAGTAGTTATAACAACGCAATATTTGCAATAACAACACTGCGTTTAGCAACACAAGTCTTGCTGCAATACAGCACTGGCTATAAGAACACAATAGTGGCTATAACACCACACTGTCTATAACACAAGTTATAATACAACACCTATAACAGCACAACCCTGGCTATAACACAATATTGGCTATAACAGCACAAAACAGAGAGTACTATAACACTGGCTACAACACAGCACTGGCTACATCACAGCACTGGCTTTACCATCTCAAAACTAGTTATAACAAAAACCATAACAATTCAACACTGTCTTTAACACAACACAAACTATAAAACAACATTGGCTATAACTCATTAAAATCTGTTACACAACACTGGATATAACACATCACCAACTATAACTCAAAATCAGCTATAGCAACACTACACTGGCTACAAGATAATGACTATAACAACACAATGGCTATAACAACAACACCGATTATACCACAACATAAAATTGCCTATAGCAACAACAATGACTACAAGACAACATTGTCAATAACACAACAAAACTCTGGTTGAAACACAAACATTACTAACAATACAACACTGGCTATAACGGAAAGATAAACACATAAGCAGTATAATGTGATCCTTTATTGACAACGTTTCGCACACGCAGTGGGCTTTATCGAGTCAGGTGGAGAATGCTGCATGTGACAGTCTTCAAAGTAGTGTGATAGTTTAAAACCTAGTGTGACTTAATGGACCTGCAGTGTTCCATTCTTGAGTTCTATGTGGGATAGCAATGAAGAAGTTTCTTGGCAATAGGTTCAGCTATGTTCTGGTTGAAGTTGTTGGATATGCAGATAAGTGATGATTCCAAGATTCTTCGGTTTTGAGTGTTGTCTTCTCTGGCGATGAGTCTTGCGTTTCTGTAGTTGATTAAATGGTTGTGTGAATTTCGGTGTTGAACACAGGCATTTGTTGGGTCGTCAGATCTGCCTGCGTACTGGTGTTCTGAAATACGTGTTTGGAGGTCTCTGGATGTTTCGCCGACGTATAATTTGCTGCAGTCATTA
>WNWK01005804.1:32992-114572 GCA_009830355.1 Cherax destructor | reverse complement strand
CTTGCACTCAATTTACATTGTAACTACCAATACCTATGTAATCTGCAATCTGCAATGAAATAAAACTTTCTTTACTTTACTTTACTTTACAATGGTATCAAAATAACTGAGAGGAGAGAAGGGATTATTCAGTAATGATGGATTGGATGGGATAAGGGTTTAGTGTACCTCAGAGATAAGCAGGTTCCTGGTGGTTAGAATGTGAGGTTTCTTGGTTATGAGGGGGAAAAAGGATGGTTGTATCTTATTGTGGAAAGAATGGTTTACAGTAACAATGAAGAAAAAGAGGTTGAAATTTTTTAATTAGCTCATGAGAGGAATAGAGCACATTTCAGATTATTGCAGGGAGGAAGTGATTTTTGACGAGTTTTTGCAAAATGTTAGTAGGTTGGTTAAAAAGTTTTAACTGGATTTGATTAAGAAATTTTGCTTGAAAAGAATAAAAGTTAGATTTGGATAAGAACATTTCAAGCAAGTTGTGTCAGAAGATAATTAAATAACCTTTGCTAACTTAAGATAATAGTATGTTTAATATGACATACAGTGGACCCTCGTTTTTCGTTAAAAATTCATTCCAGAATGCTGTTTGAGTGCCATTACCAAACAAATTTGTTCCCATAAAGACAAATGTAAATTAGATTAGTCGTTTCAGAACCCCAAAAATACACTTACAAAAGCTCTTACAAAAATACATTTACATAATTGTTCGAGTTTGGAGGTGAACAAACCGAGGTCCACTGTACAGTGGACCCCCGAGTACGATCACCTCGGAAATCGTACAATTATGTAAGTGTATATTGTAAGTGCTTTTGTTGGGAGTCTGAAATGGACTAACTACTTGACATTATTTCTTAAGGAGAAATTCGTTCGGTAATGGCACTTGAGCAGCCTTCTGGAATGAATTATGATCGTAAATCTTGGGGTCCACTGTATATGAATCCTTGAGAAATTCACAGCATAAATAAAACTGACTGACCTTTAACAAAAGGAGCATCCCAGGTGATCATGGCAAAGCTTTCATGTGGGTCTGTTGCCAATGTCATGTTCACTGGGCACTGCAGCACTGGCGGTGTCACATCTGGGACAGAACACAGTCATTACATTCGAAATTGGAATAATGTGAGGAGGAAGTAAAAATACCAAGATGTAAAGAAAACTACTTAAGATATAAATTTGGTGATGGTATATCTGATGATGCAAATCATATAAAGTAGCAATCTAAGATCAATTAAGAAAACTATTGGTGCCAGAAGAACACATGGAGATAAGATTCACAACACCCTAGCAATACAAATTCTGAGAATTGAAATTATGCCTTGCTAACATATTAGTGCTATGACAGGATGAATGAAATAACACAGGAAAGGGAAGGGTGGGCAGACTGTATATCTCTAGACTGTCAGACATCTTTTTACATGGTAAAGCACTCATCCTCTCACCACAAACTGCTCACAAAGCTTCAAACACACACTTGCTCAAAGTTTTCTACATACCAACACCTGCTCATAAAGCTTCAACCATACACTTGCTCACAATCATCCAGGCCCAGCAACTGTTTATAAATACCCACCTACACACTTTGGAGTTTTATGACCACCTGACCAGATGCCAGGGTCAACACAGGTGGTCTTTATGGGGCCGCTGAGTTGGTAGCCAGGGTCACATGCAAACTCACACCTTGTCCCATACTTTGATTTAGAGGTGGTACAAGAGGCAGGGCGCACCTGGCCATGGCGTAGCAACGAAATTGATGGGCAGAAGATAGCTGTAATCAGGCAAGATGTGATTAAGTGGTGTAGGACAAGTTGAACCATGCCTCACTGAATGAGGCAAGATATGGAGGATTGACTTATTCGGAGACAAACACATAACAAGGATGAATAAGACTGGTCAGGATATTATGATGTCATATGTTGTAGTGAACTAGAATCAGGACAATTGCGAGTGAATCAAGGCTGAGCAAAGGGATATAATACTGATACAAAGTAATGTTTACATTGTCAATAACAGTGTAATATGCTGTTACACCTGTCACTATCTATAGTAACTATGTGTTGCTTATAGACTATTCCCAATGGCATATGATAAAGTATGTGAACCAGACTTTCTAAGGTGTATATTATTCAGCCAACCACTATCATATGGCACAGGTTAAATTAACCACAGTATACACGTTAATCTTTCAACATCTCTACAGCAACTCACGCTTGCAGTATGCTGAGATGCCATCCCACATTGCAACAGGGAGGCAGGTTCTTGTCTTGGAGCCAACAAGTTGGTAGCCTGGGTCGCAGGTGAAGTGGCACTCAGTGTCCATGGTAAGGTGAGTCTGGGAGCACACCATTGTTCCATGTTCCATTGGCTGCAGCTTGGGGCAAGATTTCACTGTCAACCCAACATGGTAATGTGTTAGTAGCCAGAGATGAAGCTTATCTATCTTTGCCTAGCTATTATAAATGATTTTAAGCAAAATAGTTGTATGCATTATGTTGGGAAACTAGGATATTAAAAGGAATCTGCAGTCTGTAAGTTACTAAGAGGAGTAACCATTATTTACATAAACATTTTGCTTATCTTGAGTATTCATAAGGTGGCTAGTTACTAGGGATATATACTAGGGAGAAATAACATAGAAACATGCCACTATGGAGTACTGACTAACACACTGGGTGTCTCCACCGCTCCACACGCCATCCTCGCCACAGAGTCTAATGGAGGAACCTCGGAGAGTAAAGCCTGGGTTACAGCGAACACCACAAGCAGCATTAACCACATTGTTGCAGGTGTTGGAACAAAGTAGCCATTCTCTGGGGGTACCAGCACTGGACACTGTAACACTGTCAGGAAAGACCAAGCAAACATGTGAATACCTGCCTGCATCTTCATTCTCCTCATATTCTTTTTATATTATTATTATTTAGTGAAACAAGCCTTAAAACTAATCACAAAGAATTTGTAAATACAGTACTGAAGTGCTAACATAAGTAAAAAATGTATTTAATGTCTTAAACTTTTCGTAAGTGGACTCACTGATGCACTGCATGCCGACTTGGTTGTAGCCCTCTTACAGTAGCACTGCTGAGACGAAGAGAAGCCTGAACACTCATCATTTGGGAATCAGGACATGCTTACATGATGATACATCCCTGGCCCCTGCGTGTTCTTGACGTCCCGCTGGACATGCTGCATCAGACAAGCAAGATGGAAAATATCTCAATATGCATAGTACACACATGTACTCAAGTCTGGTAAAAGTTAATCAAGTTGGCTGTCATATTTAAATAATAAGTGTATTGATATTTGCTGTTTAGAGGGATGTCTAAACTGTCATATCTGCACGTCTCTGGCAAGACAGTGATAGTGGTGAAAGCGTTTCTTTTTCGGGTTATCCTGCCTTGGTGGGAGGTGTTTAAAAAAGTGTATTTAAATTTCAAACTGTGCTTACATGTGTCAAATAATGCATAATTCATAACACAATCTAATATAAATGATAACTAAATAAATTCACTATTTAGGAGACTTAGGCAATTCCTACAGCCTTTTAATAAGACCTCATTTTAGCTAGAATAATCCAAAAGTTGGCCGACTGGTCGGAGCAGGTGTGCTGGCAAGGGTCTCTGGTGGACACTGGACACAACCTTCAGTTTCAAAATGGCGGCGACGTACCGGAGGCGGATAAACACTGTGTGTATTGAGGTGCTGGTTGGAGCTGTCTACCCGTCTAATGCAGACGTATTATTGCATGCCATTCTTCGAGACGCTTATGGAATACCCAAGGAGGATTTACAGTCATCCCTTGGTTTTCGCTTGTCCCAGTTTTCGCCGATTTTGGTTTTCGCTGACTTTTTTCAGGGAAAATTTGTCTTAGTTTTCGCCGATTGTTTTAGTTTTCGCCGACCGTATGAAACCTGTCCACCAGTGCCGCGCACATACAAAGGCCGTAGGCCCGCCACCACGCACCTCCCACGCACATTGTCACGCAGTCTAGCATTGTTTACGCTTGGTGAACATCATCCCAGGAGTTTATACAAAACATTTATTAACAGTTCATTGTTTTGGGCCTTGATTATTGTGTATGACTACTAAATAAGCTACCATGGGCCCAAAGAAAGCTCCTAGTGCCACTTCTTTGGTAAAGAAAGTGAGGAACACTGTAGAAATGAAGAAAGAAATAATAGAAAAATATGATAGTGAAAGTGAGAAACACGATGGAGTTTAAGAGTGTAGCAGGCATGCAGGAGTGTAGCATGCATGCAGGAGTGTAGCAGGTATGCAGGGAGTGTAGCATGTATGCAGGAGTGTAGCATGTATGCAGGGAGGATGTAGCATGTAGCATGCAGGGAGTGTAGCATGTATGCAGGAGTGTTGCATGTATGCAGGAGTGTTGCATGTATGCAGGAGTGTTGCATGTATGCAGGGAGTGTTGCATGTATGCAGGAGTGTTGCATGTATGCAGGGAGTGTTGCATGTATGCAGGAGTGTCACATGTATGCAGGGAGTGTAACAGGTATGCAATGATTGTAGCATGCATGCAGGAGTGTAACAGGTATGCAGGAGTGTAGCAGATATGCAGGAGTGTAGCATGCATGCAGAGAGTGTAGCAGGTATGCAGGGAGTGTAGCATGTATGCAGGGAGTGTAGCATGTATGCAGGGAGTGTAGCATGTATGCAGGGAGTGTTGCATGTATGCAGGAGTGTTGCATGTATGCAGGAGTGTCGCATGTATGCAGGAGTGTAACAGGTATGCAGGGATTGTAGCATGTATGCAGGGAGTGTAACAAGTATGCAGGGAGTGTAGCAGGTATGCGGGGAGTGTAGCATGCATGCAGGGAGTGTAGCAGGTATGCAGGGAGTGTAGCATGTATGCAGGGAGTGTAACAGGTATGCAGGGAGTGTAGCAGGTATGCAGGGAGTGAAAGTATGTATGTAGGGAGGGTGTAGCATGCAGGGAGGGAGTGTAGCAGGCAGGAGGAGTGTAGCAGGCACGGAGGGAGTGTAGTAGGCATGCAGGAAGTGACCCCGGATAAGGACTTGATACCTAGAGTCCTTATGGAGGGATTCCCTTCAAAATTAGGGTCTCGTCCCTCTCCCTCTTCCCTCTCTCCCATCCAGCAACATCAGTCTTCATTCAGTTCATTCATTTGTGCATGTAAATCTATCTTTAAGGCCCAAAAATTTTTTTCAAAACTTCTGGGTTTCTGGAACGGATTAATTGAATTTCCATTATTTCTTATGGGGAAAATAGTTTTGGTTTTCGCCGATTTTGGTTTTAGCGATCCATCTGGACGGATTAAAATCGAAACCGAGGATGACTGTATATGGCATATTGCTAAATGGAGCCACTAGGTGTTTGTGAAATTTGTGACCAGTGGAGCATATGAGAGTGGTTGGCGCTTACCAGGAAAGCGAATGGTCATTTCTGAAGGCTTGGAGGTGAGGTTATGGGACGTTTGGTGACGTATACTTGGATAAGAATACGTAATTTGCCTTTGAGGCTGATGCAGTTGATGTGAAGAGGGTCTTTCAGGCATATGGTGTGATACATGCCGCTAACGTCGGGAGGTGGGCCCAGGGGGCCTACGCTGGAATGCCAGAAGGGTCGTTCAGTCTCAAGATGACATTGAGGAGACCAATACCATCGTATGTGCTCATGCCGGACTTCCGACGCAAGTCCATTACTACGTTGGGCAGGTGCGAATGTGAGGCTATGTGGGCAGCCGAGACATATGGCTATGGCGTGTGAATAACAGGGCCACCCACCCAGCATCAACATGGTGCCGAGATGCAGGAACAAGGGAACGGCATTGATGAATGAGGATGTACACCAACAGGAGCCGGCGTCTAAGAGTGAGCAGATTAGTACTGGCAAGTGGATTGACATCTTGGAGGAAGAAGCGGCGGTGGTAGTATCTCTACCACCGGTGACGCAGCGGATGAGGAATGTGGTTCCCTAGATCATGAGGTGAGGGGGTGGATGATGTATTGGTTAACTTATCAGGACCTCTCATGGATGATTTGCAGAGGATGCTTGATAGACCGGCGCCAGTGGCAGCCGAGTATGTGGAGGGTAACTTCCTGGAGTTGGTGGCAAGGCCGGGTGAAGTGCTGAATGGGCGTGTAAGGAGGCAGGTGATGGTATGGATGATCAGGTGCAGGTGTGTGTGGTTGAGGCAGAGGTACATAGGGGCATGTCAGATTTGAGTGGTTAGGAATCAGGCGGGTCATGGAGGTAGCGGGAGTCCCGCAAGAGACCCAGTGGATCAGTGGAGGATGACGTGTTGGCCAGGTCAAGGACCGGCAAAAAGTATGGGTGGATGTGGCTAAGGGTGGGAAGGGCGGGGTTAAGGGTAAAGGCATGGCCGGAGAGGAGGGTTATGGTGGGGAGGACTAGTGATGAAGCTAGGTGGGTCAAGATTGGTGAAGTATCGTGGGAAGCCTCCAATGAAACCTTCAAGTGTCTCTGTATGAACGTTAATGGCCTTCGGGCAGAGGTTAAAAGGTTATGGTGGAAGCAACTTTAAGAAGAGAAGGGATTGGCGTATGCATCTTACAGGAACACAATTTTAAGTGTGGTAGGGAATTGTTGCTAAGGGGTTATAATTTATACACGGGAGTACTGTGAATCTCAAGGGTGGGGTGTTGGTGGGCATTAGGGAGACCAGCCCTTTTTGTATGAGGTCCTGGGAGGAGGGGGGGGATGGGAGGATTGTGAGGTTGATGGGGTATGGGAGATATACCTGTTAGTTTTATTGAGGTTAATATGCCTGAAACCAACGCAAGAGTGTGAAGAAGCTTTTGTGCGTGAATATTTAGTTTATGCTTTAAGAGGCTTGCCGAGGGGGTAATAGTAGCTGGTGATTGGAACTGTATTAGGCGTGCGAGAGCCTATAGGGTTGGGATGTGAACTTGCAGTTTTGAGGGATGTGTTGGGGGCGGTGAAAGTCAGGATGTGGTTGTTGGGAGGATGCTTTGGTGGAGCATACATTTTTAGGAAGGATATGCGACACGACTAGATAGGGTTTATGTAGCGTCAAGTGTAAGTCTAGGAGACGTGCGTCTTCTCGATGTTGGGTTTTCAGATCGTGGTGTAGTGGCGGTGTTGAGCTGGGATGGGGCTGTAAGGTTTATCCAGGTCATTGGAAATTGAATGTTAGTTTGTTACAGAGGGATGGGGATAGAGATGCCTTTGCAGACTGGTGGGAGAGGGTGTGGGGGAGGGGCAGACGGATAGGGGATGCGGTGAGGTGGTGGTCTTTAAAGGCGAAGGTGGCGGTGAGGGATTATTATTGGAGGGTCGGGGTGGAGGAGGCGGGTTATAGGTAGGGTTTTGCAACGCTACTTAGAAAGTCAGCTTAGGGCTTGTTATGTTGGGGAGGAGGGCATCAGGCTGAAATTAGTATGCTACGTGGGCAGTTAAGGGACATACAAAATGATAGATTTCATGCGGTCAGGGTCAGGTGTCAATTGGAAGAGGTTTTATGGGGTAACAGGCCCTCAGGCACTGTATTGAGGAGGTTTAGGAAAAGGATAAAGGGTATGATTATCTCGTCTTTGAAGGTCGAAGAAGACCTGGGAGGGTATCAGAAAGGGCAGGTGTTACTCAACTGATGGCATGTGCAGGTATGCGGGGTTTTGGTTTCAGCAAAAGTTTAGGAGATTGGTTGGGAGTGAGGCAAGTCGACGGATCATTTGGAGGGATACAGGACGACTGGGGGAGGAGGATAGGAAGGGTTAGGTGGACATATAACAGAGGAGGGAAGTATGGCAGGCGGTGCAGGGATTAAGGTTGAAAGGCGCCTGGGGTGGATGGCTTACCGGGAGATTTTATGTATTTCATTGGGGCGTGTTAAAGGATGTTTTAGTGCGGATCTTTAATCAAATGAAGATAGGGATATATGGAGGAAGAGCAAAGGACAGAGGTGGTAGTGATGGTCCCTAAGGGAAGGAAGGTGATAGGATGAAGGGCTATAGAGCTATAACGTTGTTATGCTCGGATTATAAGATCTTTGCGAAAATACTGGCTAATCGAATGAAGAGGGTGTTGGGAGTAGGTTTTAGATGATGGACAACATGGAGTGCCAGGGCGAGCATAGGGCAGGGCATGGAGGATTAGGGAGTTTGTTGATAACAAGAGGGAGGAGGGTTCTGGGTTTAGACTGGGAGACTGCATACGATAGCGTAGATAGGGAATTTTTGTTTGGGGTTTTGATGGGGTTGGGGTGAGAAATCGTGAGGTGGGTTGGACTTTATATGACTGGGCGTTGCAGGGTCCAGGTAAATGGGAAGTTGGGGTTCAGGTGAGTTATGAAAGGGTTTGCGGCAGGGTTGTCCTCATGCATAAATCCTGTTTAGTGTCTACGGATCCTTTCTATAGTGTGGTTAGGAAGGTTTGGGATGGAGAGGTGGGAAGGGGTTGTGAGTCAGGCATAGTAGGATAGTCGATGATCGACCGTCTGGTGAGGGAGTAGTGAGGGCTTATTACATGTGAATAGGTTGTGGGTATTTTTGGAGGCGACAGGTATGAGGGTAAATAGGGTAAGTCAGTTTGTTGGAGTAGGTGAGTGGGTGGGAGGACGTTGGACAGTAGGGCGGTTGGAAGTGCGTGAAATAGGATTAAAATTTGGGGGTAATTTTCAGTCATGATAGAATTGGCAAGAGGAATTCGGTGGCAGTGGTGGACAGAGCTATAGATAGGTTGGGAGGCATTAGGTCTACAGAGGTAACACTATAAATTAGACACATGCAACACTTGGGTATCTTTATTGAGGAAGCGTTTCACCACACAGTGGCTTCATCAATCAGGCCGAGGGACTGATTACCTCAAACTCCTCCTCTCCTTACACCTTTCTACTTTGTATTGGACTGATGAAGCCACTGTGCGGCGAAACGTTTCCTCAATAAAGATACCCAAGTGTTGCATATGTGTCTAATTTATAACTTGTCGGTTCTCTGAACCATTCATCTACAGAGGTAACACTGTTGCAACGTGCGGTGGTGGTAAATGTTTTTAGTATATAGCAAACTATGGTTTGTTGCGGCCGTATATCCTCTCCGGGAGTGTGATGTTGAGAGTTGCTTAGGGTTTCGTTATATTTGGAGTCATGGAGGCATTGGTTAGGTAGGGGTGGTGACTACTGGGGTGGTTTTGATCACCGCTACGTAATAGGCTACAAAGGTTATAGGTTGGAGTATTAGGGAAGTCAGGTGTTTATGGTAAGGTTGAGTGTTATTGTACTCAAGTGAGTGTTTTGTGTCTTTTGGCCTCAGCGTGAATGGGGTGCATGTGCATGTCTCAGGCCTTTGGACGACAGGGTACGGGTGTTCCGTAATATATTTAAATTGTAGATTGTAATGGCGAACGCTGTTAGCCGTATATCATTTGTCTTCATTGTGATATTAGTATCGTTTGCATTTATAAAGTTCTTGATGTGGTATTAACATGTTTTGACACCTTAGTATAATTATATATAAAAAAAATGAACAATGTTATATTGTACTGTTGATGTAATTATGCCACAAGTATTGTTTGAGTTATTATGTAGGTAGCTGTTTTCAATGTCTCTGTACATATAGTCCAATGTGTTCATATTTCTGTAGGGTAAGTTTCCGCATCACGGCACTTACATATTTCGGATGTTTTCTTTTCTGTTTAGTTTGAGGGCATCCTTAGGTTTATTTATTTTCCTTAGTCTTAAGTTAAGATAATTATATTGTTTTGTATTTATGAGGTACTTGGTGTAGTACCGTCATGTTACTTTTGTATTCTCACAGTTTTGATTAATAAAATATAAAAAAAAAAACTCTTGTAATAAGACAACGAGACTGAATTAGGAACTCTCACAGTCTTATTACGAGGCTATATTAACTACCTAAGCCTCTTGATTAGACTGAATTTATAATCCGGTAATTATTTCTGAAACATGAATGTTATGGATTATGTATGTTTTAACATATACATACTACAAGCAAAAAATATTGGCAATGCAACCAAGTTATAATATGTTAATAACTCAATGGATGTGTTCTTTTTCAACCAATGTAAATATGTATACTCTTTTATGCAACTGTTTGTTACAATTGGCGTAGGGTCAAAATCTAATTCCCAGTTTAGCAAGAATTAGTCGACATACTAGTTTTAAAACTTTCTGAAATTATGTAGGAATGCCCTAATTAATGCCAGTATAACATATCATTTTTTATGTGTGACTGGTCCTGCTATGTTGCACATCCCAAAATAAATGTAATAGTTTTGCCAATATGTCCCAGAATAACAATTTTCACTAAAATAAAAATGTGCTGCAATATAAATAGCATGCTTGTATTCAAAATATTGTGTGGTTTTGCAAACGTACTGAATCTCCATGTTAGCCACAGTTATTAAGCCACAATACAATTATCTTTATTTTTATTTCTTATTTATGCTGTGTGACTTGCTCAAATAAATACAGTGGTACCCCGGTTTACGATGGTCCCCAAACTCACCCTTTTATGTAAGTTTATTTTTTTAAATGCTTTTGTAAGTGTAATTTTGGGGGTCTAAAAGGACTAGTCTATTTTACAACATTTCTTAAGGAGATAAATTCGTTTGGTAATGGCACTTGAACAGCATTCTGGAATGAAAAAATATCGTAAACCGGGGTACCACTGTAAATGAACTGAATAACATGACACTTACGTCTACAGTCGCCTCGGAGCCCCGTGCCATAGTAGCCCTTGCGGCAGGTGCAGGCAAAGTGCCCCGTGTGCGTGCCACAGGTGCAAGTGGCATAGGGGTCACAGCAGTAGTCCTCCGCCTGGCATAGCTTGAGGCAGGACCGTGGATCCTGCTCCATTAAGACTCCACTGTGAAGATCTGTAAAGTACAATAAACTATTAACGCAGGAACATGACAGCAATAAAAGCTGGATTATTATTATTATTACACCTTGAACTTAATATTCTAGATTCCTTCTGATAATTAAAACATTTAAAAAGGGCAGTTATGTTTTCATACTCAATACTAAACTTTATGGATGGGGCTCGACTATCTAACTCACGTAGGAACTAATTTAAATCTATATTCTATACTAGTATTACAATTAAAACTAAGCACTAAATCCACAAGGTATAAAAGCTGGAGCTCTAATCTGTCTTATTAATGAATTGCAAAACCAACAAGTAGATATGCAAATAAGACACACATGCAACTCTTTGAGTATCACCTTTTCAAGGCTAAGGGACTGATCACCTCAGACCACCTCTTCATGTCTTCCACCGTCTCCAGTATTATTCTCAGTGTTGGATTGATAAAGCCACTGGTTGGCAAAACATCTTCAAAATAAAGCTAGCAAAGTATGGCACATGCATCTTATTCTCCAACCTTCTGCCTGTTGCAGTATACAGTGGACCCCCGAGTTTCGTAAAAACTTCACTCCTGAAGTCTGCTCAAGTGCCATTACCGAACGAATTTACTCCCTTAAGGAAAAATTTCACGTAGGTTCGTCTATTTCAGACCCCCAAAAATACACTTCCACAAGAACTTACAAAATTATACTTACATAATTGCACGATTTCCGGGGTATTCGTTAACCGAGGGTCCACTGTACTTTCATAATCTTAAAGAATAAATTCTCCCTTTTGTTCAGTCATGACTGAAATCTTATAACTCACCTATGTATTAAATACATTAGAGTACATGAAGACTTAAAACTACAGCATTTAATACAAACTGTTATATTCATAAGGAAACTCTTAAATCCATAAGTGTCATATAACACCTAGAGAATTGATAAGGTAAATAGATTTGCTCGAAAAGGGAAGTTAACTCCAATTTCTTGGGTCAAGAGCCCTTTGCTAGCATCAAGGCACCTCACTGAAGGGTACAACAACAATACTATACTACTATAATACAAATTATAGGTGCCAATACTGTACCTTCATGTAGAGCTCTTCTGGCCAGAGCCTCAAACTCTTCAAAGGAATCCAGAATATAGGAATGTTCCTCCTTTGGTACTGATGCCATATCATACAACTCCTGAGGAATCACATAAAACACATCAGTAAACTAATACATATATGTATATAGATAGCAATTGTGGCCTCTTGTTGTCGTTGACAGAACCCCAATGGAAATAAGTCACTCTGTCTGACTTTTTTGGGTTATTCTATGCAATTTACACATGTTACTAAACATATATGATAATTTGTTATCATAGGGAGTGCTAAACCCATAGGGATTATAAAGTGCCAGGGGGATGGATGGCATTCAGGGTTAATTCAGGCAATTGAAGCACAAATCCAATTCCTTTGATCAAGAGCCCCTCACTAGTACCAAGGAATTTCCCTTGAGAGGATAATTTGAGTAACTGTATTTATGTGTACCTGTACATAAATAAACTTACGAAAAAATACTCTATTTGCATCCTTTTGTAAGCTTAGCTGCTCAGACAGCTTATGTTCCTAATAGGGAAATCAGATCAAACAAAAATGATCCTAAATGGATGAACAATAGATTAAAACATCTCATTGGTCAAAAGAGAGGCATATATAGGCAAATCAAAAGAGGAGAGGGGCAATTAGGTAATCAATATATTCAGTTAAAGAGAGAAATAAAAAAGGGAATAAGAAAAGCAAAAAGAGACTATGAGGTTAAAGTTGCGAGAGAATCGAAGACTAACCCAAAAGGATTTTTTCAGGTATACAGAAGTAAGATTAGGGACAAGATAGGCCCACTCAAAAGTTACTCAGGTCAGCACACCGACAGTGATAAGGAAATGTGTAGAATGTTTAACACGTACTTCCTCTCAGTTTTTACACAGGAAGATACTAGCGATATTCCAGAAATAATTAATTATGTAGAACAGGATGATAGTAAACTATGCACGATTAGGGTCACAAGTGACATGGTCCTTAGACAAATAGATAAATTGAAACCTAACAAATCCCCAGGCCCTGATGAACTGTAAGCAAGGGTTCTAAAGGAATGTAAAGAGGAGCTTAGCAAACCGTTGGCCAATCTTTTCAACGTATCACTGCAAACTGGCATGGTGCCAAATAAGTGGAAAATGGCAAATGTAATACCTATTTTCAAAGCAGGTGACAGGTCCTTAGCTTCGAACTATAGACCAATAAGCCTAACCTCCATAGTGGGAAAATTTATGGAATCAATAATTGCCGAGGCAATTCGCAGCCATCTTGAAAAGCATAAATTAATCAACGAATCTCAGCACGGTTTTACAAAAGGGCGTTCCTGCCTTACAAATTTAATAACTTTTTTCACTAAGGTGTTTGAGGAGGTAGATCATGGTAATGAATATGATATTGTGTATATGGACTTCAGTAAGGCTTTTGATAGAGTCCCACATCAGAGACTATTGAGGAAGATTAAGGCACACGGAATAGGAGGAGAAATTTTTTCCTGGATAGAGGCATGGTTGACAAATAGGCAGCAGAGAGTTTGCATAAATGGAGAGAAATCAGAGTGGGGAAGCGTCACGAGCGGTGTTCCACAGGGGTCGGTATTGGGCCCCTTGTTGTTCACAATCTACATAAACGACATAGATGAGGGAATAAATAGCGACATAAGCAAGTTTGCCGATGACACCAAAATAGGCCGTCCAATTTATTCAAATGAGGACATTAGAGCACTCCAGGAAGATTTGAATAGACTGATGCAGTGGTCGGAGAAGTGGCAGATGCAGTTTAATATAGATAAATGCAAAGTTCTAAATATTGGACAGGACAATAACCATGCCACATATAAACTAAATAATGTAGATCTTAATACTACTGATTGCGAAAAGGATTTAGGAGTTCTGGTTAGCAGTAATCTAAAACCTAGACAGCAGTGCATAAGTGTTCGCAATAAAGCGAACAGAATCCTTGGCTTCATATCAAGAAGCATAAATAATAGGAGTCCTCAGGTTGTTCTTCAACTCTATATATCTTTGGTTAGGCCTCATCTAGATTATGCTGCACAGTTTTGGTCACCGTATTACAGAATGGATATAAATGCTCTGGAAAACGTACAAAGGAGGATGACTAAGTTGATCCCATGTATCAGAAATCTTGCCTATGAGGATAGACTGAGGGCTCTGAATCTGCACTCTCTAGAAAGGCATAGAATTAGGGGGGATATGATTGAGGTGTATAAATGGAAAACAGGAATAAATAAAGGGGATGTAAATAGCATGCTAAAAATATCTAGTATTGACAGGACACGCAGCAATGGCTTTAAGTTGGATAAATTCAGATTCAGGAAGGATATAGGAAAGCATTGGTTTGGTAATAGAGTTGTCGATGAGTGGAACAAACTCCCGAGTACAGTTATAGAGGCTAAAACGTTGTGTAGTTTTAAAAATAGGCTAGATAAATATATGAGTGGGTGCGGGTGGGTGCGGGTGGGTGTGGGTGGGTGTGAGTTGGTCCTGACTAGCTTGTGCTACTAGGTCAGATGCCGTGCTCCTTCCTTAAGTGAATGTAACCTGACCTGGCTGGGTCGGGGCATTGGCTTAAGCCGGTGGGAGACTTGGACCTGCCTCGCATGGGCCAGTAGGCCTGCTGCAGTGTTCCTTCTTTCTTATGTTCTTATGACAGGGCTCCAGAGGTCAAAAACTAATATTTTGGTAGTGTTCGTTATAACAGGGCCAGGAGCTGTGTCTCGACCCCCCATCCCCTCCCCCACACAGGCAATTCTGGGTAATTAACTATTACAAGTATGTAATTAATTACAGCTTATGAAGTAAATTACAAAAAACAATTTAAACTTTTTATTTGGATGAGGACAATATTTAAAATTAAACTGTGGCAAAGTTAAATTAAAATATTTCCAACACAGATAATAAAACAAAATGGGATAATGACCCAGAAAAAAAATAAGAGAAATTGTCTATTTCTCTAAAGATTTTTTACTTACAAGAATAAATTTTCCAATGGTCTTGAGGACACTTACACAATACATTATGTAAATTTAACTCAGGATAACCAAATAAGGCCAAAATATAACATTTCTACTGGATAACAAAAAAGTCAGTGACTTTATTTCCATTTGAGTCCTGTTAATCTTCTTTATGATTCTGGTGCTTCGTCTACTACAGGTCATTCGTACCTTTTTTTCATTTCTGCTGACGATGTTTGATCGTGGTTATTACCACCAGGTCATTAGCACTGACCTTCAATCCCTAAAATACAGTTCAAAGTAAATTGTTGTGTCTAGGTCAGCGCCACGTTACCCTCGGGTCAAACATTGAAACCTGACAATAATTCGTCTTTTGGTAACAAATAATACAAATATTTACAAGGTTATTTATATCGAGTGTGTGTAAGTCATTGTTGATCCAGTGTGTGTGACTCAAATATTAATTAAGTGTCCAGGAAGACAAATATGTCAAACTAAAGGCAAGCTGAGGCGGACAGAGTAACATAGCTAATTGCCATCACACACACCCTAAGGTTTTGAAGTCTGTTCTTTGTAAATTATGAAGTATATGCGTGTACTAGAAGCCAGGAAATTGTATAGTAAAATTACAAATCCACCTGTGGATTCCATCACACACTGATATTCAAATGCATAAGAACTTTTGAGTTGGAAAGGGTGTCTTCAAGGAGACAGTCCTTTGATAATAATAATAATAATAATAATAATAATAATAATAATAATAATAATAATAATAATAATAATAATAATAATATCTTTATTTCTACAAGTACATGTACAAGGTATACAGATCATAGCTGACATCAATGACATACTACTACATAGAAATCCACCTCTTATGCAGAGCATTTCGGGCAAATTAGGTCAGTTTTGACCCAGGATGCGACCCACACCAGTCCAATAACACCCAGGTACCCATTTTACTGATGGGTGAACATAGACAACCGGTGTAAAGAAACACGTCCAATGTTTCCATCCCTTCGCCGGAAATCGAACCCGGACCCTCACCGTGTGAAGCGAGAGCTTTTGCCACCAGGCCACGGGGCACTTATAGTTTAATAGTATTTCTGCCTTAGCAGCCAGGCTTCTGTGTTGGTTCCTTGATTGAAGAATGAGATACTTGTGCAACATTTGGGAATCTTTATTGAGGAAATGTTTCGCCAGTCAGTGACTTCTTCAGTCCAATACTAAAAACGGTGGAAGACGAGGTAGTCAGTCCCTCAGCCTGGAGTTGACATCGACTCCAGGCTGAGGGACTGATTACCTCATCTTCCACTGTTCTTCTCTGTATTGGACTGAAGAAGCTACTGGCTGGCGAAACGTTTCCTCAATAAACATTCTCATATGCTGCACAAGTGTCTCATTCTTCATCTTGAAGGTTTTTTAAAAGCCCCGGTGGCCTGGTGGCTAAAGCTCTCGCTTCACACACGGAGGGCCCGGGTTCGATTCCCGGCAGGGTGGAAACATTTCGACGTGTTTCCTTACACCTGTTGTCATGTTCACCTAGCAGCAAATAGGTACCTGGGTGTTAGTCGACTGATGTGGGTCGCATCCTGGGGGACAAGATTAAGGACCCCAATGGAAATAAGACAGACAGTCCTCGATGACGCACTGACTTTCTTGGGTTATCCTGGGTGGCTAACCCTCCGGGGTTAAAAATCCGAAGAAATCTTATCTTATCTTAAGTTTAAGGTGGCCCGGTGGTCTGGTGGCTAGAGCTCTCGCTTCACACACGGAGGGCCCGGGACCTGTTGTCCTGTTCACCAAGCAGGAAATAGGTACCCGGGTTGTTAGTCGACTGGTGTGGGTCGCATCCTGGGGGACAAGATTAAGGACCCCAATGGAAATAAGACAGACAGTCCTCGATGACGCACTGACTTTCTTGGATTATCCTGGGTGGCTAACCTTCCGGGGTTAAAAATCCGAAGAAATCTTATCTTATCTTATCTTATCTTATCAATTTAAGTTTAAAGTGTATATAAACAGAGCTGACTTTACCCCAGTTTTAGGAAGCAAAACATCTTGATTGTGTACAAGTGAAATGCAGCCTTAATCAAGTACCCTCGTGCAGGCAATATACCTTACACCTAACAAACTAATTAACTTTTGTAAATATAAGTTTATTTAGGCACAGGTACACATAAGTACAATTATCATACATAGTGTAAATTACCAAGGATAACCCAAAAAAAGTCAAAATGACTTATTACCATTGTCCCCCCCCCAAAAAAAAAAAAAGCTAGTGACTAAAGAAAATTTCATATATATTTTTCACTTTCTAATTTTTTGTACCTCTCATTATTTAAATTTGTTTTCGGGGCCCCTTTACAAATGCTTTTTACTGACCTTGACATTACCGTTGCGTATACCGAAGGTGAAGATCCTGACGCCCCTGGCTTGAAGGAAGGCAGCAGCTGGCCTGGGGTCACCACCATTACTGTAACCATCTGTGACCAGGAACACTGCCTTCACTGCATCATGTCTGGCCAGGGCTATCACGCTCTGTTCCACCCAGAAGGTAAGTTAGGAAACAGGACAAGTGTTGATAAATTAGACACATGTACAAACAACACTTGGGTATCTTTAATGAGGAAACGTTTCGCCACACAGTGGCTTCATCAGTCCATACAAAAGAGAATGGTGAAGAACAGGAGGAGTTTGAGGTAATCATTCCCTCAGCCTTGAAAAGATTGATGGATGCCCAGCAATGATCAGTTGAGAGGCTGGGCATGGAGATATGACACGACCCTTGCAAACATAACTAGGTGAGTACATAACACTTAGCTTGGCCTGAAACATGTCAGTTCACACTCACCTGGGCTTAAAGAATGGCACCTAGCATACAACTGGGATTAAAACATGCCATCTTGCACCTTGGATTGAAGTATGGCGCCTGACACTAATCTGGCACTGAAATATTGCACTTAACACTTATCTGGGAGTGAAATATTGAACCTATCACTAATCTAGGATTACCTGACCTTCCTCTGTCTTTGTGTATGTATAGGTCTGCAAGGCAGAGGGATTTTTTTGCCTCAACTTTTATCTTAATTTTTAACCACTGGCGAAACGTCTTCCATGTGCAATACTTGGGTATACCCACTTGGTATACCCAAGTATTGCACATGTGTCTAATTTATCAACTTGTAGGTTATCTGTACCATTTATCTACATACCCAGGTGTTGCATACGTGTCTAATTCCTTGCTGAAATATATCACCTAGGACTCACGGGGGATCGAAACATGGCATCGGGCTCTCAATCGAGCCTGAAATGTGGCAGTTAGTACTCACTTTAGACCGAAATATGGCGTCTAGCAATTACCTGGGTGGATTAAAACACAAATGCAGTGTAATGTGGTCATTTATTGACAACGTTTCGCCCACTTATTGGGCTTTATCAAGGGGCCTGAAACGTGGCGCCTAGCACTTACCTGGAACTGAAACATGGCACCTAGCATTCACCTGGGCCGGAAACACGACACCTAGCACCTAGCCTGGATTAAACCATGGCAAATATGGTACTGACCTGAGCCTCGAGCATGGCACCGAGTGTGTAAGTGCCACCACCCGAATATTTGATCCTGGGTAGCTCCCGCTCCAGTAAGGAACACTTGTGGTTCTCCTCGGAGGCCTGGGTCACGTGGTCGATGTGGCGGATGACCTGATGTGTGATAAATATGTCTGAGTAACCAATACAAACAGGGTTGGATTTAGATCTTTAGTTGTTCCTTCAAAGGAGGTTCCTTGATGTTGGTGAAGGGTTGTTGGTCCAAGGAATTGGCGCTGCCTTTCCCTTCCTTGGATCAAATTTGAGTACCTCCCATTCACACCTTTGCTAGAAGTTTGAAACCAATCAGAAGAAGCATTTTCCAGTCATTCCTTGGAAAATACCACACCATTTTAAAAATAAAATTGGAAAACTGACACATACACACTCCAATGACAATCCCAATTTGTTGCATTTCAGAAGCGTCTTTCTCGGATTATCAAACAGGAACCAAAATCTGGAATGACCTAGTATATACAAGTTAATAGAGGGCATCTGTACATGCCAGTAGCTTCATGAACCTTTCCCTAGTTAGATTATACCGGCGTTAAAAATCTGAAGTCAATCGGATGAGTTCTCAAGTTTATAAAGGAAAATCTTGGGGATACCTAGTGAGAGTATTATTTAAATTCAGTCAAAGCAATTTTTAAAATTTTACTTAGCATTTTTTTTTTTTTTTTAATGTTTTAGTTACCTAAGATTTTTTGTAATCCTAAACTTTGTTGTATTCACTCAGAATATTACAAAGCCTTAGGCACTGTGCCTACTGTGTATAATGAATAACCTGGCATTTCATACAAGTCAACTTTTTGGAGGCTTTTATATATACGTAATTCTAGCATTTCTTATATTTTACCTGGGAAGGTTAACATATTTTTTGTTATAAGTTAAAAGTGAAAGACATGTAACTCTTAGAAGTGTTAAAATAAGGTGTATTGTGCAGGTGGTTTTTCTAAGTGGGTGAGGTTCAATGGGCCATGTCAGCAGCTTAAGTGGTAGACAGAGAAGTGCTGGACGTGAGGCTGACCACGTCCCTGCGTCTCACCCGGTACCATAACTGCTATAATGGCACTTATGGATACCCTGTGTCTCCCTGATGGCTTTGATAGCGACAGAGATTAAGCCTATTATTACCTTAACACTCTCGGATTTTGACTTCCAGTACTATTATCACGACTAATTCTATATAAGTGTTTATATCTTCTAGTTTACCTTAATATAGCTAAGAAACATATCCACAATTTTCCAAATCTTGAGTGTGTTGCAATCATTCGGATCCTTGCACAATTCTACTCTTGTCCCTCGCACCCACATAACCCATCACTACACTCGTGTTCTCACGTCATGTTCTCTCTACCAGATAACCATAGGAGAGATTACTGTGTTACGTTCCCGAACATATTACATTATAGTACTCATAATCATGTTGACCTCTGATGGTCCTCTATAATCCTTCTGGGATTTTATAGTGACTCTCAAGGTTTTCCCTTAAAGGATATTGTATTTCTTACGATAATTGGAATTACTTTCACTAATATATTCCCCAAAACTTATTAGAAAACTAGCTAATAAGTAACTATGGTTGAATTGCATTTTTCGTAGATAAAATATTCACATCAAAGAAATTCGTCTACAGGTTTTCGGATATGAAACACAAACCACTCATATTCATCCATGGAACAAATTTGATTACTTCTCAATCCTCAGGCGCTGAATGCCCCCGTGAAAGTAATAATAATAATAATAATATAGACTGGAAGACCTATGGCTTCTACCCACCTTGCTCTTGCTAGAGAAGGTGATGACTGCGACACGGGTCTGGTTGTAGGAAACAGCGAAGTCTGCCAGCAGTTTCTTGACAAACTTGATCTCGTTGAAGAAATTCTCGGCCCCCACCGACGCTGAGGAGTCAACCAGGAACACCAACTCAATCTTCTGGTTGGGAACCTGTACCACATATGCTTGGTTAAAAGGCCATACACTCTTGGTTAAAAGGGCAATCTTTATATGGAAATAAGTCACAGTGCCTGCACTTTAAAGGAGGGGTTTGGGATATTGGCAGTTTGGAGGGATTATATTTTATGTATTACTAGCTGTACCCGGCCACGCGTTGCTGTGGCTCAGTCTGGTTAAATGGAAAAGAAAGAAAAGAGAAAGTGCACGTTTCTAATATGTTTAATTTCACAATGCTTGTGGGTATACAATATTTTTTGTTCCATTGTCTGTGCAGATATAGAGATTGTCTGGTTTGCCGACTCTAGAACATGCAACATATATTTGGCCATGTGAGAAGCAATCTGTGTCTAGATCTAAACTGCAGAATTCTAAAGATTGGCCCTAAGCTTTGTTGATGGTAATTGCAAACGCCAATCGAATTGGGAATTGCAGGCTCTTAAATTGAAATGGTATATCCGTTGGAATCACAATGCTTGTGGGTATACAATATTTTTTGTTGTTCCATTGTCTGTGCAGATATAGAGATTGTCTGGTTTGCTGACTCTAGAACACACAACATATAATTGCCCATGTGAGAAGCAATCCATGTCTAGATCTAAATCGCACAATTCTAAAGATTGGCCCTAAGCTTTGTTGATGGTGATTGTGAATGCCAATTGAATTGGGAATTGCAATATCTTAAATTGAAATGGCATATCCGTTGGAATCAGGAATGCAAGGAATGAGGACATCTTCACCTTTGAAAGGTTCTGTCAAGATTGTTGCTTCTACGACGTTGCTCATTAATTTTTTACTGCAAGCCGCATGCCGTTGCAAAGCTTTGGCTGGTTGATATATATATATATATATATATATCGCATAGAAGGTATTCCTTTTAGCTGATCATAAGAAGCGTTCTCGTGTATATATATATATATATATATATATATATATATATATATATATATATATATATATATATATATGAGGATAGTGAGGCTCAGGTTAGGGTGTGTAGGAGAGAGGAGATTACTTCCCGGTAAAAGTAGGTCTTAGACAGGGATGTGTAATGTCACCATGGTTGTTTAATATATTTATAGATGGGGTTGTAAAAGAAGTAAATGCTAGGGTGTTGGGGAGAGGGGTGGGATTAAATTATGGAGAATTAAATGCAAAATGGGAGTTGACACAGTTACTTTTTGCTGATGATACTGTGCTTATGGGAGATTCTAAAGAAAAGTTGCAAAGGTTAGTGGACGAGTTTGGGAGAGTGTGTAAAGGTAGAAAGTTAAAAGTGAACATAGATAAGAGTAAGGTGATGAGGGTATCAAACGATTTAAATAAAGAAAAATTGGATATCACATTGGAGAGAGGGATTATGGAAGAAGTAAATGTTTTCAGATATTTGGGAGTTGACGTGTCAGCGGATGGGTTTATGAAGGATGAGGTTAACCATAGAATTGATGAAGGAAAAAAGGTGAGTGGTGCATTGAGGTATCTGTGGAGACAAAAACGTTATCCATGGAGGCAAAGAAGGGAATGTACGAAAGTATAGTGGTACCAACACTCTTATATGGGTGTGAAGCATGGGTTGCAAATGCTGCAGCGAGGAGGAGGCTGGAGGCAGTGGAGATGTCCTGTCTAAGGGCAATGTGTGGTGTAAATATTATGCAGAAAATTCGGAATGTGGAAATTAGGAGAAGGTGTGGAGTTACTAAAAGTATTTGTCAGAGGGCTGAAGAGGGGTTGTTGAGGTGGTTTGGTCATTTAGAGAGAATGGATCAAAGTAGAATGACTTGGAGAGCGTATAAATCTGTAGGGGAAGGAAGGCGGGGTAGGGGTCGTCCTAGAAAAGGTTGGAGGGAAGGGGTAAAGGAGGTTTTGTGGGCGAGGGGCTTGGACTTCCAGCAAGCATGTGTGAGCGTGTTAGATAGGAGTGAATGGAGACGAATGGTTTTGGGACATGACGATCTGTTGGAGTGAGAGCAGGGTAACATTTTGTGAAGGGATTCAGGGAAACCAGTTAATTGATTTAGTTGGACTTGAGTCCTGGAAATGGGAAGTACAATGCCTGCACTTTAAAGGAGGGGTCTGAGATAGTGACAGCTGGGAGGGACTTTTCTCAGCTGTCGTATCTGAGCTCCTCTGCAAAGACAGTGATTATGTATGAGTGTGGTGAAAGTGTTGAATGATGATGAAAGTATTTTCTTTTTGGGGATTTTCTTTCTTTTGGGTCACCCTGCCTCGGTGGGAGACGGCCGACTTGTTGAAAAAAAAAAAAAAAAAATATATATATATATATATATATATATATATATATATATATATATATATATATATATATATATATATATATATAAACACGTGCGTATTCGAATGCAGCGTTGTGTCAAAATTTCAAAGCAATCGGTGAAGAACTTTTGGAGATTTAAAATTTTGAACAAACTAACATTTACATTTTTATTTATATAGATATATATCTTTATATATGCTTCTAAACTGTCGTATATGAGTGAGGTGAAAGTGTTGAATGATGATGAAAGTATTTTCTTTTTGGGTCACCCTGCCTCGGTGGGAGACGGCCGACTTGTTGAAAAAGAAAAGGTCACCCTGCTTGACTTTGGAAAAAAATGTGGTTGAACTAGGTTTCACTGATGCTTTTGTTCCAAGGAAAAAGAGCTGTTCTCCTCTTCCTTGGATTGAACCTCATTATCTAACATTCCCCAGGGACTGACTCCTACAAGGAGGAGGAGGTGTTGATTCACCGGGAATTCTCCCGGCCCAGGTCATTACCAGATGGTGACCCGGCTCCGGCTCCCTGGCGTGGGAGTGTCAGAGACCTATGTCTCCCATGGAAGGGGATACCCTTCATCGCGGGACCAACTGGCCCCAGGCCTAGCCACATTCCCCACCAGCACAAGGCATGGAGGTAGATAGATGCTAGGCCTCTCTGGTCTGCCACCTTCAGTAACAGGAAGGGCAGGCTTGTGAGCTGCAGATGGTAGCAAGCTCCAGCCTTGGCACCTACCCTGCCCTAAAAGGGCTGGGCATGGTGATCTTCCGACTCCTACAAATTTAGCGCTTTTCCATAATAATAATAATAATAATAATAGGTGTTGATTCACCGGGAAATCTCCCGGCCCGGGTCTTTACCAGATGGCGACCCGGCTCCGGCTCCCTGGCGAGGGAGTAGCAGAGACCTAAGTCTCCCATGGGAGGGGGTACCCCTCAGCGGTGGGACCAACTGATCCCAGGCCTAGCCATATTCGCCCACCAGCACGAGGCAGGTAGGTAGATAGTTGCTAGGCCCCTCTGGTCTGCCACCTTCCCCGCCCCAAGGAGGCTGACGGGAAGGGCAGGCTTGCGAGCCGCAGATGGTAGCAAGCTCCAGCCTTGGC
Source organism: Cherax destructor (assembly GCA_009830355.1). Taxonomy (NCBI): domain Eukaryota; kingdom Metazoa; phylum Arthropoda; class Malacostraca; order Decapoda; family Parastacidae; genus Cherax; species Cherax destructor. The sequence goes on along the minus strand of WNWK01005804.1, from coordinate 90,776 downwards.
ACCTACCCTGCCCTAGAAGGGCTGGGCATGGTGATCAACCAATAATAATAATAATAATAATAATATAATAATAATAATAATAATAATAATAATATAATAATATATATTTTTTTATCTACCGAGTGTGTCTTACGTAACGACCTAGTGATCTTTGAGGGGGGTCGATTCACAGTTCCTAATCCCGCCGTTATGCTCCTATCCATTTGACTAATTTGGTTATTGTCTGTTAAATAAACGCAAATTATCGTAGCACAGCCTAGGATAATCAAGAAACAGGACAATTTTCTCTTGATATAGATGTGTAAAAAGAAAACTAAAGGAATACCACAGAGTGACGTAAGATGTGATGTGGGAAGTTCCAGACATTAATCTTTTAATGAGTGCAAGCGTAGATGTAATATTAGTTTACTTTATAGTGAAATGTGATCTAGGAGATATTGAGCTGGCACTGACAGCCAGGTTGTTGACACCACTCTTCCCTCCCCCCCACCCACACACACACAACTCTATATATTATTTTTTTTCCTTCCTTTAAGGGGCACGTAAGTTCCCCAGTCTTCTAATAACATGTTTATTTGTCCACTATAATCTACCTTGTCTATAATTACTATCGCATTTGCTTTATCCGCTTCGTAAGGTGAAGTCCAGGACCTTTCCTTAATTCATGGTATAACTTAAAAAATCTTTGATGATAATTGTTGTTGTAGAGGTGTTACGTGTGCTCACACCTCTACAACAACAAGGAACTGGAGTTTTCCCCCCTCTTGTATTAAACCTTATTGCCTTCCATTTCCAGGGTGCTGTTATGACCCCTGCGAGTTTAGCGCTTCCCCGTGATTATCTTAATATCAATTTTCATTTTCTTCTTCTTGCAAACTAACACAAACGTGAATACAATGGGGTGTGAGGAAGCTATTACCTATGGTCTCTTAGTTGGGTCATGTGAAGACGGTTTCAGGGGTCAGCCCCGAGGCCCGGTCCCAGACCTGGCATCCTGGTTGATGACCTGATCAACCAGGCTACTGGTGCTAGCCGCACACAGTCCATGAAATACCACAGCCTGGCTGATCAGGAACTAGCTTCAGGAACTTATGTGGTTCCCTCTTAAAGACAGCCAAGGGTCTGTTGGTAATTCCTCTTTATATATGAAGAAAGTGTTGAAAAAAGCCTTGGTCCCTTTACATTAATTGATATTTTTTTTAGTTTACTAATTTCACCCGTTTTTCACCGGAATTATTTTACACTAACTCAAACCTCTTGTTTTCGTATGGAGTGAGATCGCTGTGTAGATTTGGGACCAGTCCCTCCATTATTTTCCAAGTATAAATTATAATATATTGTCCCCGTCTACATTCCAAGGCGTATATTTCAGGGAACTGAAGTGTTCCCAACAATTTAGATGCTGGGATGAATTTATACGAGCAGTGATAGTTTTGTGTACATTCTCTGGTACTGCGATTTCACTTACCTTAAAAGGGTCTAATATTGTACAGCAACATTGCAGTCTAGCGAGAAGAAGTGACTTAACTTATCCAATATTATAAATGAGAATATGATAAGAGTTAACAATGCAAAGAAGATATAAGAGTAAACTACGACGTTCCCAGCCACCGGTCAAGGCACCTGTTGTGACATATTCAAGTTGACATTTAATGTTGCAAGTGACCCCGAGTTAGGTTCCTCCTCCTCCAGGATACGTCAAGTGTACTTCTTCAGGATACCTGCAATTTACTAAGCTGTGGTTTAAGCTGACTGTGGTTTACCTTAAACTATGGTAATAACGATTTATAATAATAATAATAATAATAATAATAATAATAATAATAATAATAATAATAATATGAACAAGAACAGTAATAATAATAATATGAACAAGAACAGTAATAATAATAATATGAACAAGAACAGTAATAATAATAAAATAATAATAATAATAATAATAATAATAATAATGATAATAAAACACCATATACAAGGATATACACACCGAGGTGTGTCTCAGTGAGAGTTTAATCTTTATTATAGGGATGACAGTATTAGTAAGTTTATGTAGGTATAGGTACACATAAATACAGTTACATAAACATACATAGCAGCATATGTGTAGATTACCTAGGATAACCCAAGTGACTTTCTTCCATTGACTGTTGAATAGATTACATGCAGCCTCAATGACCCTCGTGTAGTAGACAGGCTTTAAACCCCATTAACCAACCAACCACTATAAGATACTGATAGAAATCACTATATGTATTTACGTAAACACTATACACAAGCATATAAATACTGTACACTGTGTTTTATACATTATATACGTTGATATAAGAGAAAGATAAGTGGTAGAGAATGACTAAAACAGAAAAGTCCTCAAGTACTTGTGGTATAGACGGTGACAGATGTTAGGCTAATGTCATGACCACTCCACCACACCTCTCCACTCCACCACACCTCTCCACTCCACCACTACCACTCCAACACCACCACCAGACCCCTCGTTATCCGGCCACTCCATTATCCGACCACTCCATTATCCGACCACTCCATTATCCTACAGTACACCAGGCCGCGAAGCCGTTGACCCTCGGAAGCATCCTTCAGGTATCCTTCAGGTAAGTAAGTTTATTCAGGTATACACAAATACAGTTACATAGATTATCATACATAGCAGCATATGTGTAGAAAACCCAGGATAACCCAAAAAAAGTCAGACAGAGTGACTTCTTTCCATTGGGGTCCATTTAATACCTTAATATTATACACTGTAGGAGATATATATTTTTATACTAAAAAGAATATATACTAGGAATAAGGTAAAAAGAGTTATTTACATTTACATGTATGTTAGCTAAAAAAAATAAAAAATCATTCTCCTCCCTTTCTGCCGCTGCATTCATTAGGTACTTTTGGCTCTCTTCTTGAACTGACTGTATCACCATACCATTTACGTTCATGACGGGAAAATACACTTAGCTTTTACTCCAACTATGCCCAGTAACTATTATATAAGAATAGGTAGCAGCACACTTCTGATATTTGCAATTTTGCTGGAAGAAAAATATTTTAACGACTTCTAGGAGAAATATTAATATTTTTCCTTTAAGCTATTTTATTTACTTCTCCGAGGCTATGGGTCCTGAGTTACGCCAGAGACGGTTCCCTTATTTTGTCTTATCTTAGGGATAGGGGAGGCAGGGACGGAGATATAAGGGGAGAAGGAAGGGTATTGATGGAAGGAGGGAGAGAGGTGCGGTAGAGGCAGACGAAAAAAAGGGGTGATAAGGATGAGAGGGAGAGAGGAGGTATGGATGGAGAAGAGGGATAGAGGGGTGGTAGGGATGGAGAGAAGGGTGAAGGGTAGTAGAGATGGAAGCGAGTGGCAAGGATGGAGAAGGGAGGGATGGAGGATGGAAGGGAGGAGCAGCAGAAGGATGACAGACCCTCAACACTCAAAACATCCTCGTGTTTACATCCCTCAAGATAAACACATGGTGCCAAGTGAAGCTTTAAATATTTGCGCGTAACTTTACGTTTGTTCTGGCAGACATGGAGGTGAGCCATGGCAGGCAGGGAGATGAGCCATGTCAATTATGGAGGTGAGTCATGTCAGGCACGGATGTGTCATGTCACACACTGAGGTGAGTCATGGCATCCATGAAGGTGAGTCATGGCAGGATCGAGTCCCACATTTTACACATTCATTGGAAGCGCTAAATCCGTAGGTAACCTACGGATTTAGCGCTTCAGAGGGTCATCATTCTCACAACCCTGTCTCAGATCAGAGCTCCTGGTTGCTGTCACGATCGACCAGGCTGTCGTTGCCAACGTATGCACCACAGCCCGGCCGGTCAGGAACCGGCTTGATCTGATCCACCACGAGGCCTGGTCACAGACCGGGCCCCGGGGGCGTTGCCCCCCAAACCCCCCTCCAGGTAATCTCGTGACAGAGATTTAGTAATAAGAGGGGAGGGAAAGGGTTATGTAAGTTATTTTGGATACGAGGAAGTGTTTCCTTAAAGTATTCAGGTCGAGAAATGCTGGGACTGTGGAGAAAAATCTCCAGTTTAAAGGGGAGGGGGGAGGTATCTCAGCCCTCTGAGGGGCTTAGCCCTCTCGGAAAGGGGCTAGTGGAGTTCTCCACATCCACAGAGACATTTTTTCCCTTTTGTTTTAATATTATAATGCTGCTATTGTCCAAGGTTAGACAAAGGATAATGGAAGCGGTTTTGGTCGCTAGTTTGGCGGGGAGAGGAAACATATGGAACAACACTACAGTAGGCCTACTGGCCCATGCTAGGCAGGTCTTACACACACCCACACCTGCTCATATACCTGGAGGTTACCTTTAGTGGCTTCCGGAGGTTATCGCCCCCGCGGTCCGATCCCAGACCAGACCTGGTTGCTGGCCTGATCGATCAAGATGTGAAAACTAGGGATTTGTTTGTAAACTCCCTCCCCCTTATGTATGAAGGGAGGATGTTGAAGAGTCGTGGTCCCTTTACATTTATTGAGCTCTGTCCACATCGGTCATTATTATCAGCAGCAGTAGTAATAGTAGAGTAGATTAAAAAGCAACTGCTAAACCCGTGTGGGTTTATTAAGGAATGGGATTCAATTCCGTTCGATCCAAGAAAGGGAAAGTCGGGTCCAATTCCTTGGACCACAAACCCCTCCCCAGTGTCAAGAAACCAGCCTGGAGGAGTGAGAATGAGTGTATGTGGTGGTGGTGGTGGTGGTGGTGGTGATGGTGGTCATATCTGGGTCACAACACTGACATCACAGCTCATAATGATTGAAGCATCAAATTAAAGCTTTTTTTTGAAGCTGTTGCAGTTCAGTGAACTGCAACAGTGCACTGTGGACATATTGCTGAAGGTATACAATGCTGTCACAGAATATATACACCGAGAAGTGTATTTTTATCAGCATATATACGCTGTTTGCTTTAATCCATATTTTAGGTGGGAAGTGTTCTTGTCTGGTGGTAAAAAAGTTACATGATGACACCAACCAATACTGTACATATATGGTACACAATACATGTATGGTATACAATACTGTACGTGTATGGTACACAATACTGTACATGTATGGTATACAATACTGTACATGTATGGTATACAATACTGTACATGTATGGTACACAATACTGTACATGTATGGTACACAATACTGTACATGTATGGTATACAATACTGTACATGTATGGTATACAATACTGTACATATATGGTACACAATACATGTATGGTATACAATACTGTACATGTATGGTACACAATACTGTACATGTATGGTATACAATATTGTACATGTATGGTACACAATACTGTACATGTATGGTATACAATACTGTACATGTATGGTATACAATACTGTACATGTATGGTACACAATACTGTACATGTATGGTATACAATACTGTACATGTATGGTATACAATACTGTACATGTATGGTATACAATACTGTACATGTATGGTATACAATACTGTACATATATGGTACACAATACATGTATGGTATACAATACTGTACATGTATGGTATACAATACTGTACATGTATGGTATACAATACTGTACATGTATGGTATACAATACTGTACATGTATGGTATACAATACTGTACATATATGGTACACAATACATGTATGGTATACAATACTGTACATGTATGGTACACAATACTGTACATGTATGGTATACAATACTGTAAATGTATGGTATACAATACTGTAAATGTATGGTATACAATACTGTACACGTATGGTATACAATACTGTACATGTATGGTATACAATACTGTACATGTATGGTATACAATACTGTACATGTATGGTATACAATACTGTACATGTATGGTATACAATACTGTACATGTATGGTATACAATACTGTACATGTATGGTATACAATACTGTACATGTATGGTATACAATACTGTACATGTATGGTATACAATACTGTACATGTATGGTATACAATACTGTACATGTATGGTATACAATACTGTACATATATGGTACACAATACATGTATGGTATACAATACTGTACACGTATGGTATACAATACTGTACATGTATGGTATACAATACTGTACATGTATGGTATACAATACTGTACATGTATGGTATACAATACTGTACATGTATGGTATACAATACTGTACATGTATGGTATACAATACTGTACATGTATGGTATACAATACTGTACATGTATGGTATACAATACTGTACATGTATGGTATACAATACTGTACATGTATGGTATACAATACTGTACATATATGGTACACAATACATGTATGGTATACAATACTGTACAGTATGGTATACAATACTGTACATGTATGGTATACAATACTGTACATGTATGGTATACAATACTGTACATGTATGGTATACAATACTGTACATGTATGGTATACAATACTGTACATGTATGGTATACAATACTGTACATGTATGGTATACAATACTGTACATATATGGTACACAATACATGTATGGTATACAATACTGTACATGTATGGTACACAATACTGTACATGTATGGTATACAATACTGTAAATGTATGGTATACAATACTGTAAATGTATGGTATACAATACTGTACATGTATGGTATACAATACTGTACATGTATGGTATACAATACTGTACATGTATGGTATACAATACTGTACATGTATGGTATACAATACTGTACATGTATGGTATACAATACTGTACATGTATGGTATACAATACTGTACATGTATGGTATACAATACTGTACATGTATGGTATACAATACTGTACATGTATGGTATACAATACTGTACTGTATGGTATACATACTGTACATGTATGGTATACAATACTGTACATGTATGGTATACATACTGTACATATATGGTACACAATACATGTATGGTATACAATACTGTACATGTATGGTACACAATACTGTACATGTATGGTATACAATACTGTAAATGTATGGTATACAATACTGTAAATGTATGGTATACAATACTGTACATGTATGGTATACAATACTGTACATGTATGGTATACAATACTGTACATGTATGGTATACAATACTGTACATGTATGGTATACAATACTGTACATGTATGGTATACAATACTGTACATGTATGGTATACAATACTGTACATGTATGGTATACAATACTGTACATGTATGGTACAAATACTGTACATGTATGGTATACAATACTGTACATGTATGGTACAATACTACATATGTACACTGTACATGTATGGTATACCATACTGTACATGTATGGTACACAATTCTGTACATGTATGGTATACAATACTGTACATGTATGGTATACAATACTGTACATGTATGGTACACAATTCTGTACATGTATGGTACACAATACTGTACATGTATGGTATACAATACTGTACATGTATAGTACACAATACTGTACATGTATGGTATACAATACTGTACATGTATGGTATACAATACTGTACATGTATGGTACACAATACTGTACATGTATGGTATACAATACTGTACATGTATGGTATACAATACTGTACATGTATGGTATACAATACTGTACATGTATGGTACACAATACTGTACATGTATCTACCTGGAGGGCATTCCGGGGATCGACGTCCCCGCGGCCCGGTCTACGACCAGGCCTCCCGGTGGATCAGGGCCTGATCAACGAGGCTGTTACTGCTGGCTGCACGTAGTCCAACGTACGAACCACAGCCCGGCTGATCAGGCACTGACTTTAGGTATCTGTCCAGCTCCCTCTTGAAGGCAACCAGAGGTCTGTTGGAAATGCCTCTTATGGTTGGTGGGAGGCTGTTGAACAGTCTTGGGCCCCGGACTCTTATTGTGTTTTCTCTTAGTGTACCAGTGGCGCCCCTACTTTTCACTGGGGGTACGTTGCACCGTCTGCCAAGTATTTTGCTTTCGTATGAAGTGATTTCTGTGTGCATATTCGGGACCAGTCCCTCCAGAATCTTCCATTCATCTACACCCTGTCTGACACAACAACATCTTGGGATCTTGATACAAGCGAATTCTTCAACACTTGTCCAACCTTTGAACGAAGACCTACTTCGACTAGTGGATGGTACCACTATGACCCCGCCTCCTGCTTCGCCTCACCTGTCTACAGTATATAAGCAACTACTATTGCCCTATGCTGTACTTACTACAAGATTGATGGACTGAACACATCGACTCCAGGCCGAGGGACTGATTACCTCAAAGTCCTCCTCTCCTTATAACTTCCTACTTTGTATTGGACTGATGAAGCCACTGTGTGGCGAAACGTTTCCTCAATAAAGATACCCAACTGTTGCATATGTGTCTAATTTATCAACTTGTCGGTTCTCTGAACCATTCATCTAAATACTGTACATATATGGTATACAATACTGTACATGTATGATACACAATACTGTACATGTATACCTGGAGAGAGTTCCAGGGGTCAACGCCCCTGCGGCCCGGTCTGTAACCAGGCCTCATGTTGGATCAGAGCCTGATCAACCAGGCTGTTACTGCTGGCCGCACGCAGTCCAACGTACGAACCACAGCCTGGCTGGTCAGGTACCGACTTTAGGTGCATGTCCAGTGCCTGCTTGAAGACAGGCAGGGGTTTGTTGGTAATCCTTCTGATGTATGCTGGGAGGCAGTTGAACAGTCTTGGGCCCATGACACTTATTGTGTTTTGTCTCAACGTGCTAGTGGCACCCCTGCTTTTCATTGGGGGGATGTTACATCGCCTGCCGAGTCTTTTGCTTTCGTAGGGAGTGATTCTCGTGTTCAAGTTTGGTACTAATCCCTCGAGAATTTTCGACGTGTATATAATAATGTATCTCTCCCGCCTGCGTTCTAGGGAGTACAGGTTTAGGAACTTCAAGCGTTCCCAGTAATTGAGGTGGTTTATTGCAGTTATGCGTGCCGTGAAGGTTCTCTGCACATTTTCTAGGTCAGCAATTTCATCTGCCTTGAAAGGTGCAGTTAGTGTGCAGCAATATTCCAGCCTAGATAGAACAAGCGACCTGAAAAGTGTCAACATGGGCTTGGTATCCCTGGTTTTGAAGGTTCTCATTATCCATCCTGTTATTTTTCTAGCAGATGCGATTGCTACGGTGTTATGGTCCTTGAAGGTGAGATCCTCTGACATGATCACTCCCAGGTCTTTGACATTAGTTTTTCGCTCTATTGTGTGGTTGGAATTTGTTTTGTACTCTGATGAAATTTTAATTTCTTCACGTTTTCCATATCTGAGTAGTTGAAATTTCTCATCATTGAACTTCATATTGTTTTCTGCAGCCCATTTAAAGATTTGGTTTATGTCTGCTTGGAGTCTTGCAGTGTCTTCAATGGTGGACACTGTCATGCAGATTCGGGTGTCATCTGCAAAGGAAGACACGGCACTGTGGCTGATATCCCTGTATATGTCCGATATGAGGATGAGGAACAGGATGGGAGCGAGTACTGTGCCTTGTGGAACAGAGCTTTTCACCGTAGCAGCCTCAGACTTTACTCTGTTGACTACTACTCTTTGTGTTCTACTTGTTAGGAAATTATAGATCCATCTACCAACTTTTCCTGTTATTCCTTTATCACGCATTTTGTGTGCTATTACACCATGGACACACTTGTCAAAGGCTTTTGCAAAGTCTGTGTATATAACATCTGCATTTTGTTTGTCTTCTAGAGCATCCAGTACTGATACATGTACTGTACATTTACTGCTAGGCGAACAGGAGACTTGCCCCTTCTCGGGATTGAACCCGAATTATTCGGGTGTGAGCCGACAATGTATCCCAGTGACTCACGAAATCGTAATAACACGATTGCAAACAAACCACGGTACGGGTGGGGGTTGAACCCACGGCGAGTGTGTCGTAAAACACCAGGCCAGTGCGTAAGCCACTGAGTCAGCTGGCTACAATAAGATTCATCCAACAAGATATAATTATACACCATAGGGAGGTTAGCGTGGGCCACCACTGTGACCACAAATACAAGTTTTTACAAGTCTCCCGCCAGCGTGGCTGTAACGAACTCTAATACCTAGTAAGGCAGTTTATTCAGGTATAGGTACACATATATACAGTTACATAAAGTACCATACATAACAGCATGTGTAGATTACCTAGGATAACCCAAAAAAGTCAGACAATACCTGGACCTGGAGAGGGTTTCGGGGGTTAACGCCCCCGCGGCCTGGTCCATGGCCAGGCCTCATGGTGGATCAGGGCCGGATCAACCAGGTTGTTACTGCTGGCCGCACGTAACCAGACGTACGAGCCACAGCCTGGCTGGTCAGGAACTGACTTTAGGTGCCTGTCCAACGCCTTCTCAGAGACAGCCAGGGGTCTACTGGTAATCCCCCTAATGTACGCTGGGAAGCAGTTGAACAGTCTTGGGCCCCTGACACTTGTGTTGTCTCTTAGCGTACTCATGGCGCCCCTGCTTTTCATTGGGGAAATGTTGCTTCTCCTGCCAAGTCTTTTGCTCTATTACCTATGTCCAATGGTGTCCTTGGTTCTTATTTTTACTGCTAGGTGGGTAGGGCTATAAGTGCGTGTAAGTAATCACATCCTCGTCACTAGAAAGTCTCCGTCAATACCCTGGCTAATCATAACATATAAACGTCTGCGTCAAAAGTTATCATAACCCCAAGTGTAAACAACCAAGCCGGACGTTATCATGCCAGGAATGTTATCATGTATAACTTTAGAGTCGGTTAAAGGAAGTTATGAGACAGGAATGGAAACCTAGATGCGTGTTGCTTGAGGATACATGCAGTTTATTTTAGGATACATGTATATTACTTCAGGATACATGCAGTTTACTCATTTAGGATACATGCGGTTTACATCAGGATACACGCAGTTTACTCCAGAATACATGCAATATACATAAGGATACATGCAGTATGCATAAGGATACATGCAGTATACATAAGGATACATGCAGTATACATAAGGATACATGCAGTATGCATAAGGATACATGCAGTATACATAAGGATACATGCAGTATACATAAGGATACATGCAATATACATAAGGATACATGCAGTATATATAAGGATACATGCAGTATACATAAGGATACATGCAGTATACATAAGGATACATGCAGTATACATAAGGATACATACAGTATACATAAGGATACATACAATATACATAAGGATACATGCAATATACATAAGGAAACATGCAATATATATAAGGATACATGCAATATACATAAGGATACATGCAATATACATAAGGATACATGCAGTATACATAAGGATACATGCAGTATACATAAGGATACATGCAGTATACATAAGGATACATGCAGTATACATAAGGATACATACAGTATACATAAGGATACATACAATATACATAAGGATACATGCAATATACATAAGGAAACATGCAATATACATAAGGATACATGCAATATACATAAGGATACATGCAATATATATATATAAGGATGCATGCAGTATATATAAGGATACACGCAGTATACATAAGGATACACGCAGTATACATAAGGATACATGCAGTATACATAAGGATACACGCAGTATACATAAGGATACACGCAGTATACATAAGGATACATGCAGTATACATAAGGATACATGCAGTATACATAAGGATACATGAAGTATACATAAGGATATATGAAGTATACATAAGGATACATGAAGTATACATAAGGATACATGCAGTTTACTCCTTCAGGAGACATAGTTTACATCTTGATGATATATGTAGCTTTATTTCTTGAAGATACATGCCTTCTAAAAAAAGCAGTATTTCTACACTTCCTGTACGTTGTACTGCCTGCAGTCTTCCGTGGCTTTCTCGTGGGTAATTCTAACAGCGCCTACTGACTTCTTTTAACATAAGAAGGAGCACTGCAGCAGGCCTACTGGCCCATGCTAGGCAGGTCCAAGTTACATAGGAGAATGGAACCTATTTGTGTATTGTTCCAGTCACGGTATTGTGGCTTTTTATTGTTTATATATTATCGTTACAGTTGGAACAAAAGCTAACTACGTTTCCCTGTCATATTCCATCACGCAGGATGGGGCTCATACAAGGTGCTGAAATCTGTCAGCCTCAACTGCAAGACTTCAAATGAGGATATCGTCAAGTATTCCAGTAAGGGTTCATCAGTTATGAGAACTTCAAAGGAAAGTGCTAGTGACTCATGAGGAAGTATGGGGGATTGGGATAAAGGTAGGGCGGGGGATATGGACATCCCATACCCCTATCTTCACACCTTCGTACCAGTTTAGATTTAAGGTGTTGCATGACCCCTATGGTTTTAGCCCTTCCCTGTGAATGTATAATCAAGCCAGACTCGGCGCTGCCACTTGTATTTACTAGTTTTGAGGCACATATACTGTTTTTGAAGATTTTTATAACCTAACCTAAAAATAAAGTATTTTTTCTAATTGCATAGAACGTTCTGGCGTTGACGCCGAAAACTGCTCCTGGCTGTGTGTGAAGTGGGTAGAGGTATGTGTTATGGTTGCCCTAAATTGGAAGCTAGAGGATGTCCCAAATGGGTGGAGGTTGCGGTTGTTCGAAATGGGTGAAGGTTGTTGCGGGTGTTCCCAATGGGCGGAGGTTGCGGGTGTTCCCAATGGGCGGAGGTTGCGGGTGTTCCCAATGGGCGGAGGTTGCGGGTGTTCCCAATGGGCGGAGGTTGCGGGTGTCCCCAATGGGCGGAGGTTGTGAATATCCCAAACGGGTAAGTGGGGAGTGGGTGTTCCACATTGGTGTTTGTGTTGGGGGTGTCACATGGACGTGTGGGTGGGGAAGACATTAATTATGTTGATGACAGTGGGTGGGAGGGCTAGGTCATGACAATATTATATTCCACCCTAAACATCCACATTAAAATATAAATACCATGACTTTACCAACACAAGGAGGCAACACTTGGTGCTGTGTAACAGCAGGAAAGCAAGCATTCTTCTCACAGGGAAGTTATCTTACACCACCATCATAACATCACGCAGAAAATGTAACAAATCTTACACACACACACTGGTAGCGACCAGTGAAGAGGCGGGGCCAGGAGCTATGATTCGACCCCTGCAACCACAATTAGGTGAGTACACACACACACATACCCTCGGGAAACTCTAGACTGTTTGTTGGGATGGGGCCAGTAACTGGACCCATTATTAATTTTAATAAATACAGGTACACATAGGTACAATTATCATACCTAGCAACATATCAAAGTGACTTATTTCTATTGGGGTATTTGGTATTTCCACTGGGGTCCTTGGGGTCCTCAGTAATTGTGTGATTACTGCCTACGGGAGGGTGTGGGGTGACTACTTCCCACCGTAATAATAATGGTAAACAAAGTAGCAGTAACAGAAATCACTCCCTACGAAAGTAAAAGACTGAGCAGGCAGGCGGTGCAAAATACCCTCAATGAAAAGTAAGGGCGTCATTGGTACACCAAGAGAAAACACAATAAGTGTCCGGAGCCCAAGACTGTTCAACAGCCTCCCACCAGCCATAAGGGGAATTACCAATAGGCCCTTGGCTGCCTTCAAGAGGGAGCTGGACAGATACTTAAAGTCGGTGCCAGATCAGCCGGGCTGTGGTTCGTACGTTGGACTACGTGCGGCCAGCACTAGCAGCCTTGTTGATCAGGCCCTGATCCACCAGGAGGCCTGGTCATGGACCGGGCCGCGGGGGCGTTGATCCTCGGAATACCCTCCAGGTGGGATCATTGGGTTCTCTACCCCAGGATGCCACTCAAGCCAGTCGATTAAATTCTAGGTAACTACTGGTAAGTGAACAGAGGTAACAAATGTAAAGAAACTTGTACATACGAGGCCTGGTCTCAGACCGGGCTGCGGGGACGTTGACCCCCGAAACCCTCTCCAGGTATACGTCTCACCCTGCTCAGTATTCCGACTCTGGTCATTTTGTTTGTAAGCTACGAAGCATCTGTTCTATATGAAGTGTTATCCCTCTTGTCTCTGCCTCAGCCTAGATTAGTACTTGTTCTATACGAATGACATCACACTGGTATCAGCCCCTAAGGTTAGACTGGCACCTGTCGCTCTGGTCTACTCATGAACAAAAAAAGTATGCAGATTCATTTTTATTTTTAAAACTCAGACCGTCTCCTATTGAGGCAGAGTGACCCGACAACGAGGAAAACACTTTATATACCTATATCTTATATACCTTTGAAGACCATCATTCATTTAATAATTGTGTTGCCAGGAGTATGCTGACATCAAAGTTCACATGACCCTCCAAACTGTTCCCCACCCGTCCTTCGGAGTGCAGACACTGTACTTACCGCCTTCAGGACTCAAGTCCGGCTAACCGGCTTCCCTGAGTCCTTTCGTAAATGTTACCTTCCTCACACTCCAACAGCACGTCAACTCGAAATGTCCCAAAAAGCTGTTCAAAGTGTTTCTTTTCTTAAGTAATAATAATAATAAGAAGAAGAAGAAGAAGAGGAGGATGAAAAAGAAGAAGAAGAGGAGGATGATGAAGAAGTAGAAGAGGAGGATGAAGAAGAAGAAGAAGTGGAGGAAGAAGAAGAGGAGGATGAAGAAGAAGAGGAGAAGGATGAAGAAGAAAGGTAGGTGTAATAAAAGTAAAATTATATAAACCTACAGGACAAAAAATTCGTCATTCTTGAATGTGTTGTAGACAAAAACAAGTGTGGAGAGAAAAACAAACACAAATATCCCAGACTGCTTGACAATTATGCCATGGAAGGCTATGAAAACTATCTTAATTCTGCGGTGGTGTACATAGCGTGTTTGGTCCAGCTTAGATCCACCGCCTGGGGCTCTTAAGTAAGTAATAATTCCTGGTGATTCATGAAGCCTACAGTATATGAGACAGTTGTGCTCTTCAAAAGGCTGGCGAAGAGCTCTTGATTTTGGGAATTGCAACTGTCCTCCCCATCCTTGGATCTAACTTAATTGCCTACCATTCTCTAGGTACTGTATGATACCAGCGGGTTTAGTGCTTCCTCGTAGTATTAATATGGCAGCTGGTGTTGATATGCTAGTTATTCTGGCCACCGACTATTATATAATGATCTTTGCGAGCTTCTGGTATTTAAAATAGAACATCCAGTGTTACATTATCGTGTTCTAAATATTCTTTTTCAAGTTTATCATTTACTGTTTATGCAGTTTATTCTATATAAGAGATGTTACCCTACCTCAGTTTATAGTCTTGTCCCAGAATGTCATCCATAAAAATCGACTAAAACCTAAAAACTTATTTACTGCTATTTGTAGGCTGCCCATGACGATTAGAAATGTTGATTATTATTCCTTACATATGTTGCCCCTGTGCACCTGCATAAGAATGAACACTGCAATAGGCTTATTATTCCATGCTAGGCAGGTCTAACTCAACCACACGTACTCTACCTGGCCTACAACGTTACCTGAGAGGTTGTTCCACTCACCTACAGTAAGTTTATTTAGGTATATGCACACATAAGTATAATTATCATACCTAGTAACGTGTGTAAATTACCTAGGATAACCCCCAAAGAAGTCAAAGTGACTTATTTCCACTTAGGTCCTTGTAATATCTTATAATATCTATATATTTTAATTTGCATGTTGCAATGTTCTTATCAGTAATGTCGGCCTAATTTGACCGGCGTGAGTTGACTGGCCGAGTGAAATTGCATCTGGGAAATAATTAATTCAGGATGAAATAATTAACCCTTGTGAAGTTCAACAGCTGCTTCCGGTGAGTGTGGATGAGAGTAATATGTTGTATCATAAGTCGTGGTCTACCTGTGTAGTTCGACGTGTCCACAACTGCATCCTGCGTTGTGTGTAACACCTGTTAATGGTTCTGGCAATCATTGCCCCCTGGGATCAGTCTCAGACTAGGCCTCATCAATTGTTAAGACAGTTTCATAGGATTAAGAACTATCAAGAAACACACCGGAAAGCAAAGATAAATATATGATTGCAAGTATAAATTTGTAAGATTTATTTATCTTCTTACATATTCACGAGGGAGAAAGAAAAGACCAGCCATTCTGCCAGGATACAAAACATTTAACAGACTTCCGTTGCACACTGATATGGCAGGATGGTAGAATCACTCTGGGTGGTTGCAAATAACCATCCTACTACCATCCACCGCAGTGTCCAATTGAAATAGCTCCCATCGTTACTCTGACGAGTAAATATGTGACTATCAAAAGTTATAACGACTTAAAATTCACAAGTATGTACACGCCAGTAAAGAGAGTTCAGCGAAAAGGAGCCAGGAGCTGTGAATCGACTCCTGCAACCAAATATAGGTGAGTCTACAAGAGGTAAAATACGAAAATGACTAGGTGAATCAAGCTTCCTTGTATAGTCAGTGAGTTATAGTCATCGGGGAGATTCCTCGGATCCACAGTGGTTGGGTCCGTGTACCCACAGTGGTTGGGTCCGTGTACCCACAGTGGCTGGGTTCGTGTACCCACAGTGGCTGGGCTCGTGTACCCACAGTGGCTGGGCTCGTGTACCCACAGTGGCTGGGTTCGTGTACCCACATTGGCTGGGTTCGTGTACCCACAGTGGCTGGGTTCGTGTACCCACAGTGGCTGGGTTCGTGTACCCACAGTGGCTGGGTTCGTGTACCCACAGTGGCTGGGCTCGTGTACCCACAGTGGCTGGGCTCGTGTACCCACAGTGGCTGGGCTCGTGTACCCACAGTGGCTGGGTTCGTGTACCCACAGTGGCTGGGTTCGTGTACCCACAGTGGCTGGGTTCGTGTACCCACAGTGGCTGGGTTCGTGTACCCACAGTGGCTGGGTTCGTGTACCCACAGTGGCTGGGCTCGTGTACCCACAGTGGCTGGGCTCGTGTACCCACAGTGGCTGGGTTCGTGTACCCACAGTGGCTGGGTTCGTGTACCCACAGTGGCTGGGTTCGTGTACCCACAGTGGCTGGGTTCGTGTACCCACAGTGGCTGGGTTCGTGTACCCACAGTGGCTGGGTTCGTGTACCCACAGTGGCTGGGTTCGTGTACCCAGTGGCTGGGTTCGTGTACCCACAGTGGCTGGGTTCGTGTACCCACAGTGGCTGGGCTCGTGTACCCACAGTGGCTGGGCTCGTGTACCCACAGTGGCTGGGTTCGTGTACCCACAGTGGCTGGGTTCGTGTACCCACAGTGGCTGGGCTCGTGTACCCACAGTGGCTGGGTTCGTGTACCCACAGTGGCTGGGTTCGTGTACCCACAGTGGCTGGGTTCGTGTACCCACAGTGGCTGGGTTCGTGTACCCAGTGGCTGGGTTCGTGTACCCACAGTGGCTGGGTTCGTGTACCCACAGTGGCTGGGCTCGTGTACCCACAGTGGCTGGGCTCGTGTACCCACAGTGGCTGGGTTCGTGTACCCACAGTGGCTGGGTTCGTGTACCCACAGTGGCTGGGCTCGTGTACCCACAGTGGCTGGGCTCGTGTACCCACAGTGGCTGGGCTCGTGTGGCGAAACGTTTCTTCCATAAAGATTCCCATATGTTGCATAAGTGTCTTAATCTTCATTAAAAAACATAACAGCGATATAGTGAACGTGTGCACTAATTCGCTGGTAAGTAAACACAACAATTACATAAATACACATAAAGAATAATGTATGTAAATTAACTGAGTGCCATAATTTATGTTGCACTGTTGTGGCTGTAACTTCAATTACATTGTTTAGCTGACAAAATATCTTGCATTGTACTGTGCCCCGGTGGCCTGGTGGCTATAGCTCTCGCTTCACACACGGAGGGCCCGGGTTCGATTCCCGGCGTGGTGAAAACATTTCGACGTGTTTCCTTACACCTGTTGTCCTGTTCACCTAGCAGGAAATAGGTACCTGGGTGTTAGTCGACTGGTGTGGGTCGCATCCGGGGGGACAAGACTGAGGACTCCAATGGAAATAAGACAGACAGTCCTTGATGACGCACTGACTTTCTTGGGTTATCCTGGGTGGCTAACCCTCCGGGGTTAAAAATCCGAACAAAATCTTATCTTACCTTACATTGTATCCCTGCATCGTACTGTACTGTATTTACCTAATTGTTGTGGCTGTGTAATCATGCATTGTATTGTGTATCCCTGCATCATTATTTTGTGTTGTATTTCTTGTATTGTGTATCCCTTATTGTGTAACCTGCACTGTATTATATATACCTTATTCAGTATTGTGTATCCCCTACATTGTATTGTATATCCCTCCATTGTACTGTACATCCCTTGCACTATAATGTATGCCCATACATTATACTGTGTATTCTTCCATTTTACTGTCTATCTCTGCATTATACTGTGTATCCCTACATTATACTGTGTACCCCTGAATCATACTGCGTATCCCTGAATTGTATGACGTATCCCTCATTGTACTGCGTATTCCTTCATTGAACGTCATATCCCTGAGTTGTTGTGTATCCTTGCATCATTTTGTAAATCCCTCTATTGTAATGTGTATCCCTGCATAGTACTATGTATCCTTACATTGTAGGCTATATTTGCATTGCACTGCATATCTGCATTGTACCGCGTGTCTTTGCAGTGTATTGTGTATCCCTGAATTTTGTATGTATTGCGTATCCTTACATTGTATTGTGTATCCTTGTACTGTACTGTGTATCCGTTGCCCTGTACTACGTATCTCTGCAGTATACTTCGTATTCCTTCCATTTTACTTCGTATCCCTTCCACTACTGTTTATCCCTTCATTGTACTGTGTATCCCTTACGGTGCACTGCGTATCCTTGTTTAGCATTGTCCACGCTGAGAGACATTGAAAAGTGATAATTAGAGACTTCCAGCTAGAAGGTCAGGAGGTTATCCACCCTAGTAAAAGGAGGAAAGTTTAGACACTGAAAATACTAGTCATTTATTAATGAACAATAAAAGCACTAAAAAATACTCAAAGATTACCTCACCTGTCTAAGGTTTTGCACGTGGTGTTTAAGAATTTCACCTAGAACTTCCACCTTTGATTTAATAATTTCGTTCTCCAGCTCTGGGCCCGCCTTAACTTTCTTTTTGCCATAATTTAGAAATTCATTAAATGGCGCTCGTTCCGATTTGTACTGTGCTAGGACCTGCAGGGGTAGCAGGAGGAGGAGAGCCACCGTGGAGAGTAGCAGAACCTGGGGTTTTACTGGGTATCTCTCTCTCCCCTTCATTGTCTGTGTTGGCGTCATCCTTAAACTTGAAATTCACTAGGTTTAAATATATAATGCTAAATCTCTTTAGTTTTTTATCTCTTGTATACACTTCTTTACATGATTTACATTGTAACTCTTAAGTAAAACTGATTTTAAGTAACACACCAGTGGTTTCTATTTGAGTGGACTATCAAGACACATTAGAATCACTCGTTCCCATCATCTTACACAACCTAAACCCATACACTGTTAAGAGTGTCTCCCAGCGAAGTGTGAGTGTGGCTAGGCTAGACGCAGCTAGGGGAGGTAGGGAGGAGCCATATATGTATAGCGTCGCCCAGCTGTTGCCACTAACTAGAGAGGGTGTAGCAGGGATGTCTGAGACGCTCCTCAGTGACTGCTGACCCTTGACTGCGCTGCTGCTATGCCCCTGCTGGCCTAGCCTTGCCTTGCCTGGCTACCCTGGCCCTCCTCACAAAGCCCCTCTTGTGTAACCCATTCTGGCACCACCAGTATTACTCGTACACATTTCAACGTTTCCTAGTGCTGCTCACACTTACGTTTCCAGACGTGCAGCACTGTATCAAATTGGTTATTTATGATCAAATATACGATTTTTATAAGTTTATGTTGCCTAAATAAACCCAACGAAATCTAACCTAACCAAACCAAACTTTAAAAATTATTTTTTTTTATTTACGATTAGGGCGTGAAAATTGAAGGTGGGAATCTTGTAATAAATTAATGTAGTAAAAGAAAGATGGGTTGTGGCGTAGCTTTCTCCAACCTCACGTGCATACCTCCACTCATGTTTACAAATAAACAGCTTATCATGAATGTTTACATATATTCTTAAATACACTGGCCTAAGTATATTTGTAATCGCATATTAATACATACAGAGGTGGGGTTCTAATATATACATATGACCGCAGTAATGGAATGCCAGACGTTCACATACTCACACTTAGTTATATATACTATATATATATATGTATATATATATATATGTGTGTGTGTGTGTATGTATGTATGTATGTATGTATTTGTGTAAACAGTGCCTGTACATTAGAAAATACGAACAATAAGTTTTTTTAATAGAAATGCAAATTCATGGGAGGTGGTAAATACTTAGGGGTCATCAGCGCCTGAGTAATGGGAAGTAATCATATTTAACTTGAGGAAAGAAAGGATAACTCCAACTTTTTACATCAAGAGCCCTTCACCAGTATCAAGGCACCTCTTTGAAGGGATCGTATTCTGGTTAATTACTACCAAGAAGGCAGGTTACCCTGTTTACCTACTACCAAGAAAGCGAGGAGAGGATACCTACAATTCCTTGGATCAAGATCCCTTTATCAGCATCAAAGCATCCCGCCCCCCTGCCCCTTCCTGAAGGTTCCTCTTGAGATCTTGGAACCCTCCCGGCGCCACTCCTTCCCCATCCTCTCAATTACTTTGGGAAAAAATATAAAAAAAAAAGTAACTGGTGAGAACAGATTTTGTAAACAAAGGTTTTGCCTATCAAAACTTCCCTCATCCTTTCACTAGTCTAAAACACTTCATTAGGTTGTGTAATTGACATGGCTGCTCTTCGCCAAGTTATGTCTACCAATTCAGGGCCTATGCCAGAGGGGTTCAGCCGGTACATTGGGCCGGGGGCCAGGCTGTAGATCTCTGAACAAACCCCATGGTCATAGACTTTTTTTTTTTTTGTAATTTTAACTATTTTTGGTTTATTTAGAAAAATAATTATGTAAAATTCACTAAGACTGGGGTCTTCAGCCTGCCCCCAGCGGCCCCAAAGCAGTCTTGTTACGCCTTGCAAAATTTCTCTAGGAAGCCCTGTCTACCATACTACATTTACCTGGAGTCTCTTCCGGAGGTCACCGCCCCTGTGGCTTTATCCCAGACCAGGCCTCATGGTTGCTGACCTGATCGATCAAGCTGTTAGTGCCCACCTCCCTCAGTCCAACGTATGCACCACAACCCGGCTGATTAGGAACTGTTTTTTGAGGAATCTGTAGAGTTTCCTCTTGAAGACAGCTAGGATTTTGTTGATCTCCATTATGCATTAAGAGAGGGTTTAATTATTTGCAGCTCTAATTACATACGGTATACAACGCTAATTCTAGGATATGTACAAAAGAAATCTATATTTCAATTTTAATAATTAATACTGGTCATTGAAGATGTGAGACATTATATGATAATTTAACCCGAGATTAATTCTTTCAAAAGGCTTAAACCGTCGCATAGACACAGCCTACCCCTTGTTACTGTGGTAGTGTTCGGCTCAGCCGGAAAGACACAGGTTTAATCCCGGGCTGGACAAGATGTATGAGCAAGTCTCCTAGCATCTGTTGTTCCTGTTACCTAGCAGTATATAGATACCTAGGAGTTAGTAGGCTTGGGTTATACAGCCTGGGCAAATTCCTAAGAAGCCCAATAATAAGCCACGCTCCTTGAATGTCTTGTGTTATCTTACGTTATAAACCCTCCGGGGTTAGTAATCTCAATCTCGAAGCCACTCTGGTTTATTTCAGAGGAAGTGGATAGGACATCCTCCTCGGGCTGTTACACGAAACAAGAAGTACACAGTGGATCATCTGTTGTGGAGAGTAACCAGGATCCAACACCATCACAAGCAGGCGCTGATTCTATCCCAGATGATAGACGAAACCTCACTTCACTGTCCACCCTTGTTCTGCCAAGAATTCAGTTTCCTTTTACCATTATTTTTTTTTATCCATAAAAATCATATAATATGAGATATCATATTTAATAATTTACAGCGGTATCAGCAATTTCTAATATTAACACAACATATTTACTATTTGAAACTTACTTAAAAACGAAAATTTAATTTGATCTATTGACATATATTCACGTGAATTAACGCAGTATGCAAGTCAACCTAACCTTGTTAAAATTTGCATATATATTAATAATACCAATAGACCAATGGCTGCCTTAAGAACATAAGAAAGAAGGAACACTGCAGCAGGCCTACTGGCCCATGCGAGGCAGGTCCAAGACTCCCACAGGCTTAAGCCAATGCCCCGACCCAGCCAGGTCAGGTTACATTCACTTAAGGAAGGAGCACGGCATCTGACCTAGTAGCACAAACTCGTCAGGTCCAACTCACACCCACCCGCACCCACTCATATATTTATCTAGCCTATTTTTAAAACTACACAACGTTTTAGCCTCTATAACTACTCGGGAGTTTGTTCCACTCATCGACAACTCTATTACCAAACCAATGATTTCCTATATCCTTCCCGAATCTGAATTTATCCAACTTAAAGCCATTGCTGCGAGTCCTGTCAATACTAGATATTTTTAGCATGCTATTTACATCACCTTTATTTATTCCTGTTTTCCATTTATACACCTCAATCATATCCCCCCTAATTCTACGCCTTTCTAGAGAGTGCAGATTCAGGGCCCTCAGTCTATCCTCATAGGGAAGATTTCTGATACATGGAATCAACTTAGTCATCCTCCTTTGTACGTTTTCCATAACATTTATATCCATTCTGTAATACGGTGACCAAAACTGTGCAGCATAATCTAGATGAGGCCTAACCAAGGATATATAGAGTTGAAGAACAACCTGAGGACTCCTATTATTTGTGCTTCTTGATATGAAGCCAAGGATTCTGTTCGCTTTATTGCGAACACTTATGCACTGCTGTCTTGGTTTTAGATTACTGCTAACCAGAACTCCTAAATCTTTTTCGCAATTAGTAGTATTAAGATCTACATTATTTAGTTTATATGTGGCATGGTTATTGTCCTGTCCAATATTTAAAACTTTGCATTTATCTATATTAAACTGCATCTGCCACTTCTCCGACCACTGCATCAGTCTATTCAAATCTTCCTGGAGTGCTCTAATGTCCTCATTTGAATGAATTGGACGGCCTATTTTGGTGTCATCGGCAAACTTGCTTATGTCGCTATTTATTCCCTCATCTATGTCGTTTATGTAGATTGTGAACCACAAGGGGCCCAATACTGACCCCTGTGGAACACCGCTTGTGACACTTCCCCACTCTGATTTCTCCCCATTTATGCAAACTCTCTGCTGCCTATTTGTCAACCATGCCTCTATCCAGGAAAAAATTTCTCCTCCTATTCCGTGTGCCTTAATTTTCCTCAATAGTCTCTGATGTGGGACTCTATCAAAAGCCTTACTGAAGTCCATATACACAATATCATATTCATTACCATGATCTACCTCCTCAAATACCTTAGTGAAAAAAATTATTAAATTTGTAAGGCAGGAACGCCCTTTTGTAAAACCATACTGAGATTCATTGATTAATTTATGCTTTTCAAGATGGCTACGAATTGCCTCGGCTATTATTGATTCCACAAATTTTCCCACTATGGAGGTTAGGCTTATTGGTCTATAGTTCGAAGCTAAGGACCTGTCTCCTGCTTTGAAAATAGGTATTACATTTGCAATTTTCCACTTATCTGGCACCATGCCAGTTTGCAGTGATATGTTGAAAAGATTAGCCATAGGTTTGCTAAGCTCCTCTTTACATTCCTTTAGAACCCTTGCATACAGTTCATCAGGGCCTGGGGATTTGTTAGGTTTTAATTTATCTATTTGTCTAAGGACCATGTCACTTGTGACCCTAATCGTGTATAGTTTACTATCGTCCTGTTAAGAGGGAGCTGGACATACCTAAGGTCAGTAACCAATAAGCAGGGCTGTGGTTCGTAAGTTGGACATGTGGCCAGCAGTAACAGCCTGGTTGATCAAGCCCTGATCCACCAGGAGGCCTGGTCAAGGACTGGGCTACGGGGGCGTTGACCCCCGGAACACCCTCTAGGTAGTCGAAATTTAGTGAGCGATATTTAGCTTCCAAGAACTATATTAATTTCGTTAAGTTTCAAGTTGATGCACATGTAACCTGACGTGAAGGCAACCACACAAGGTCTTCCGTGAAACCTAAGATATTAGTACATCTGAGAATCAAATCAAATTAAATCAACCTATTTTTTTCACCTGCGCTTAGGATATGTAGCTCTTTAAGACCCATACGGTTTTGTGATTATATATATATATATATATATATATATATATATATATATATATATATATATATATATATATATATATATATGTATCCCTTGCCAACTCAGAATCTTGCAGTTATAACTTTGTTATACCTGTGTGAAACTGTTGGGTAAGTGTTATACCCCATTCAATTAAATTGATTTCATTAATGACACTATACACATACATAAACATGTACTATAATGCACCAAAGTGGTTGGGCCACTTACCTTTATTACCCCACCTCCCCTCCACCCTCCCACCACTTTTCCATATGTCCATCCTTACCCATCCTTCTTCCTTCCCCCATTTTACCAAAGCTCTGGTCATACAACTCAAATTAGTGTTTGGCAAGGCTATATTCAACTAAAGGACCCCAATGGAAATAAGTCACTCTGTCTGACTTTTTTGGGTTATCCTAGGTTTTCTACACATATACTGCTATGTATGATAATGTATGTAAATGTATTTGTGTATACCTGAATAAACTTACTTACTTACTTACTTATTCTCTGGTCACGAGTGATACGAGTTCAGATATGAATACTTTCTGCTGTTGCTCATCCATCCATGTTCATACCTAACCTAACAAGTTAGCACAATCTAATCTAACCTAACAAGTTAGCACAATCTAACCTAACCTAACCTAACAAGTTAGCACAATCTAACCTAAACTAACCTAACCTAACAAGTTAGCACAATCTAACCTAACGTAACCTAACCTAACAAGTTAGCACAATCTAACCTAACCTAACCTAACAAGTTAGCACAATCTAACCTAACCTATCCAAACGTGCCTTAAAAGAAAAATGTATAAGTTGACAGGGAGCGTTAAAAGACTGACGATGAGAATCTCGTAATAAAATTAGCGTAGTAAAATGATATGTTGGTATATATGATATGGTGTATATGGTGATAAGGACCTGAGCAGCCGTGGGTACAGCTGGACGGCTGACCTCACCACCACATCTCTCCAACAAAAAGTGGCAGCCGGCGTGTCATCTCGTCATTTCTTTTTATGGGATGAGGATAAGGGAAATTTACACCCTCTCCTTCGAGGGGCTTGATGGTGATGTCCTCTTGATTAAAGAAATTGGAGCTATCCTCTTTTTAGGTCAAACCTGATGACCTCCCATTCTCACTTCAGAAGGTACACATACAGAAAGGTACATACCTCGGTGTATATACACTGAGTTTAAGCTCTATTTTAGGGGTTAAAGTATTGTAAATTTTAAGTATTTGGGTGACTCGCATCTTAACGCTATTCATGCAGTAAAAAAGTTTCAAACTCAACAAACTTGTTAACAGTTTGACTTACCAACAAACTAATGAATGAACTAGCACTCACTAACAACAAAATAACAACAAATTGATTTACTTACTAACGAGCTTATTGACTTACTAATTTACTTGAATGACCAGCTAGCTAGCTAACTTCACCAGAGGGCTACCTAGAAGGAAAGCGAAGAAAGGACGCCTAGCATCTTATTACACTCTGGAATTTGTACAAATTAAGGGGTCACGTTGGACTGTCTCCGGTTACAGGTACAACCCCCACTACCACCAACCACCCCACCAGCAACCCACCAACCACCCCACCACCACCACCCCACCAACCACCCCACCACCACCACCCCACCAGCAACCACCCCACCAGCAACCACTCCACCAGCAACCACTCTCTACCACCAACCATCAACCACCACCACCAGCAATCATCCCACCAACAACCACCCCACCAGCAACCACTCCACCAGCAACCACCAACCATCAACCACCACCACCAGATTCTTCAACTCTTCCTGTATCTGTACCTTAATTTTAATTATTTTCTGCCATGTTTTCCTTGTCTTTGAGATATTCATTCTCACTCTGCCTTTGAAAGACACTGAGATATATTGATCATAATTCAGTGTCGTTGGGAAATATTAATCATATATTGGCGTTGATACATTAATAATTATCGTTGATTATAGCGCTGAGAGATCTTAATCATAGCGTTGCGAGATATTAATTATATTAGGGATGAGAGATATTAATCACATTAAGGTTGAGAGATGTTAATATTAGGGTTGAGAAATATTAATCCTATTAGCCTTGACAGATGTTAATCATACCAGCGGTGAAAGATGTTACCTTAGAGTTGAAAAATAATCTTATTAGAATCTGAGATATATTAATCATAGTGATGTTGGAGTTGAGATATTAATTATAGTCATATTGGTCTTGAGATGCATCGCTTATTTCAGCGATGACACATATTAACCAGATCCATCTAGATATATTAATCAGTTATATCAGTAATATTGCCGTTGAGAGATAGTGAGACACTTTTTGTGGGTTCAATATATACTGTGATCCTGGGGAATTTTTGTATATAAATAGTAGTCTGCTAAATTAGAGACTACATAGAATTATAGAATACATAGAAGTTAGATAGCGAATAAGTAAATGAAAAAAGAGTACGGTATTAGAAATTTCAATCATTTAGTATTGACAAAAAAGTTTTATTGATGCTTATATAATATTTTCTCAAGGTAAGTAGCTGAGACCCTTTTTACCAGAGTAAGAAAATAAATACCTCGGTTTTACAAAAATATTTTTTTTACAATGGTTTTGAGGGCACGTAAGTAAGTTTATTTAGGCACAGGTACGCATAAGTGCAATTACCATACTTAGTGTAAATTACTTTGAGTAACCCAGAAAAGTCAGATGTAACGCTAATAAGTAATTGACTCACGTACTGAAGTTACTACGACAGCATCATGAGGAACCCCACTGTTTTTTAAAGTTACTACGACAGCTTCAAGAGGAACCCCACTGTTTTTAAAGTTACTACGACAGCTTCAAGAGGAACCCCACTGTTTTTTTAAAGTTACTACGACAGCTTCAAGAGGAACCCCACTGTTTTTAAAGTTACTACGACAGCTTCAAGAGGAACCCCACTGTTTTTTAAAGTTACTACGACAGCTTCATGAGGAACCCCACTGTTTTTAAAGTTACTACGACAGCTTCAAGAGGAACCCCACTGTTTTTAAAGTTACTACGACAGCTTCATGAGGAACCCCACTGTTTTTAAAGTTACTACGACAGCTTCATGAGGAACCCCACTGTTTTTACAGCTTGTTTTGAAGCTCCTGGAACCATCTGGTTCCTGGAGCTTCAAACTTTTATAAGCACCTAACTGAACAGCAAACCTTTTCTTACTTCTCTTAATTGTAGATTAGCTAAGCACACTGAAAATACGGTCTTAATTTTCAACATATCTTTGTAATAATTGTTCAATGATAAGCCTTTATACCCAAATTAGTTTTACTCCTTAAATATTCATATTACAACTTTAATTTGAACAGTAAACCCAATTTTTTGTTTGTTTCCGTTTCGTACTAGCTGTGTAAGTATAGTTTTTGGTATCGTTAAATGATCAATAGTCTGGGAGGTGTTCGTGGGTGCTTCATGGCTTGCTTATTGGTTATGTTTATGAGTGAGTGGGAAACAGCGTCTGGTCAGCCTCCAACTTGTGACAGACCATCAAAGAGAGAGAGAGAGAGAGAGAGAGAGAGAGAGAGAGAGAGAGAGAGAGAGAGAGAGAGAGAGAGCTTTAAAATTAGCTGGTGCAGGTAACAGCTCTTAGCTTGTAAATAAAGTTAGGAACCCTTAACTTAACCTTGTAAAACTTCTGTGAAGAGAAACTGATAGACAGATAGAGAGATTGACTTTAAAATGAGCTGATGTAGGTAATAGCTCTTGCATGTAAACAAAGTTAGGAACCCTTAACGTAACCTTGTAAAATCCTGTGGAGAGAAAGAGGGGAGGGGGCTGGGACTTGAGCTGATGTAGGTAACAGTTCTTGGCTTGTAAATAATGTTAGGAACCCTTAACCATCCTTGTAAAACCATGTGAGAGAGAGAGAGAGAGAGAGAGAGAGAGAGAGAGAGAGAGAGAGAGAGAGAGAGAGAGAGAGAGAGAGAGAGCAATGGTAAAGTATTCCGCCTGGCATTTATCAACCCTTGCCAGAAACATTTTCTTTTGTAATATTTTTCCATTGCTTTGCTTTATTAACCACTTCTCGTCGAGTTCTTTACCAACCATGAGCTTAAAACCGACTCGAGGTAACAGTTCAAAACTGCCTTGTTAGCTGACTTACGCTTGGAAACAAATCATGTAATAAGGGTAAATGGCATACTGAGCCTTCCCCTCCAACACACCAAAGAAAGGCCGACCTTGAACCATACACGAAAATCGCTCAACTCATTTGGTTTAATGTAGGCTCTGACACTATGTGTGTGTGTACTCACCTATATGTGGTTGCAGGGGTTGAGTCACAGCTCCGCTTCTAGGTCCTAACACTACACTGTTTGCTCAGTGTTCAGAATATCTTTCTGCCAATTTTGTCAAGGCTGGGAACCAAAGCAATCATAGCACAACTTTGTAGTTCCCACAGTCAGTGACTAGGCTCCAAACACCTTTTATTGTACAGCAACAAAGGAATGGAACAGACTGCCTGCACATGTCAAAGCCAGTCATAGCATGAACCAGTTCAAAAAGAGAGCCAAAAGGTGCCTAATGAATGTAGCGACAGAAAGGGAGGAGAATGATTTTTTTTTTAGCTAACACACATGTAAATATAAATAACTCATTTTACCTTATTCCTAGTATATCTCCTTTATAGTATAATAATAAGATATTATCTCCTTTATAGTATAATAATAAGATATTATCTCCTTTATAGTATAATAATAAGATATTATCTCCTTTATAGTATAATAATAAGATATTATCTCCTTTTTACTACTTACTTACACAGTAGTTAGACTGTTGGGTTTAGTCCTGACTCTTTCTCTTCTACTTAAGCTCTTCCTCTCACCGGCTATTCTTCTTCTGTCCCCACTTCCCCCTCGCCCCTAGTGGGTCCTTACCTGTGAGTCTGAACTGAACTGAACTATCTCCTTTATAGTATAATAATAAGATATTATCTCCTTTATAGTATAATACTAAGGTATTAAAAAGACCCCAATGGAAATAAGTCACTTTGTCTGACTTTTTTGGGTTATCCTAGGTTCTCTACACATATGCTGCTATGTATGATAATCTATGCAACTGTATTTGTATATACCTGAATAAACTTACTTACACTGTCCAGGTAGTTCCACTTCCTGGTCACTGTGTGTGTGTAAGAGAGAGAGAGAGAGAGAGAGAGAGAGAGAGAGAGAGAGAGAGAGAGAGAGAGAGAGAGAGAGGGGGTGGAGGATGCAGCTGGGAGAACATGTCACCTACACAATATTGTCATCCCAGCAGACACTAGCTATTAAGCATCAGGCTGTGGTTCCTGGCTCAGTGCTTCTAAATGCGAAGGGATAAAGATAATGCCTCTGTTGTGTGTTTATGTTTTTATGTTTTAGAGGGGGTGTCATATGAATTTCTCTCTCTCTCTCTCTCTCTCTCTCTCTCTCTCTCTCTCTCTCTCTCTCTCTCTCTAAACTCATTTTTTTATTAATCTTCAAGGGTTGTCCATTATTAAAGATAAGAGTTTCAGCTATGTATTTTGCGAGCTTAATGCCTGTTATCTTCCTGGCAAGGTCAAGGATACCATCACGCAATAATCTCCTTGGCAGTGCCAGATCTTTTCAGCCACGGTCTCGATAATTTTGACGTTGGGGTCCTCTGCACTGTACGTGTGTTAGCTTTCTACTCAGAGACACCCGGCTTAGATACATAGACGCTACCTCACTGTCTCCTGGCAAATGCCATGCTAGGTGCGGGGCAAGGTGACACGGAATCGAGTCTCGGCCAGCCGCAGTTTCGTTATTCATTATTATAATCTTGGGGTAGCACTAAATCCGTAGGATTATACAGCGCATGTGGGGAAATGGAAGGTATTCAGGTTTAATTCAGGGAACTGGAGCACAGATTCAATTCCCTAGATCAAGAGCCCCTCACCAGCGTCAAGGAACCTCCCTTGAGGGGTCGTTAATGATTCAAAATCTATATATATATATATATATATATATATATATATATGTCGTGCCGATTAGGTAAAACTTGCGATTTTGGCTTAAATAGCAACGCTCACCTTGCCATATAAGACAAGTGAAAATTTGTGTATGCAATAATTTCGCCAAAATCATTCTGAACATAACGAAAAAAATATATTTCATTGTGTTTGTTTATTATTAAATTAATGTTAACGTATCTAAAATATATTTAGTTGGGTTAGGCTAAATTAAATTGCGCTTGTTGTAATAAGGTTAGGTAGGTTTTCAAAGTTTCTCTTGGTACAAAATTAAATATTTTTACATTAACATAAATGAAAAAAAATATATCTTTAAACGTATAAGAGAAAATTTTAGAAAGGAATTAATTTTAAATGAGTTCTTGCTAATTGACAGTTTTACCTAATCGGCACGATATATATATATATATATATATATATATATATATATATATATATATATATATATATATATATATATATATATATATATATATATATATATATGTCTGCCGATTAGGTAAAACTTGTGATTTTGGCTTAAATAGCAACGCTCATCTTGCCATATAAGACAAGTGAAAATTTGTCTATGCAATAATTTCGCCAAAATCATTCTGAACATAACGAAAAAAAAATATTTCATTGTGTTTGTTTATTATTAAATTAATGTTAACGTATCTAAAATATATTTAGTTGGGTTAGGCTAAATTAAATTGCTGCAATAATTTCGCCAAAATCATTCTGAACATAACGAAAAAAATATATTTCATTGTGTTTGTTTATTATTAAATTAATGTTAACGTATCTAAAATATATTTAGTTGGGTTAGGCTAAATTAAATTGTTCTTGTTGTAATAAGGTTAGGTAGGTTTTCAAAGTTTCTCTTGGTTCAAAATTATAAATTTTTATATTAACATAAATGAAAAAAATATATCTTCAAACCTATAAGAGAAATTTTTAGAAAGGACTTAATTTTAAATGAGTTCTTGCTAATTGACCAGTTTTACCTAATCGGCACGACGTATATATATATATATATATATATATATATATATATATATATATATATATATATATATATATATATATATATATATATATATATATATATATATATATATATCAGCTTGTGCTACTGGGTCAGATGCCGTGCTCCTTCCTTAAGTGAATGTGACCTGACCTGACCTGACTGGGTTGGGGCATTGGACTTGGACATGGACCTGCCTCGCATGGGCCAGTAGGCCTGCTGCAGTGTTCCTTCTTTCTTATGTTCTTATATGCAATACAATCCTAAACAAGTGATCTTAACAATACAGAACATGCCACATGGGAATGGAAATCTATAGCTTTAGGTCTTTCGCACTCATGCGTCGTCAGAAGCTATGCAATGTTACAAGAGGGCAACAGGTGGGAGGGAAAATTGTCTGAGGCAAGGCAGAAGGTATCGTGGATTTTGTTGATATCGCCAATGGCGTGCCAGGTATTTGGGGCTGTAATGTACTGTTTTTATGGTGGTATGTTCTCTCAGGATGGGTGGCCATGTCACATAACCTAGCCCTTTTGGGAATAATAAAAATTCTAATTATCGGATACAGATGTATTGCCATTTTGACCCAAATTAAATTCAGGGCATGATAACCCACGTGGCTACAATTAGGGTCAACTTCTACACCGCCCACAGGATGGGTATGGGGTGCATAATAAAGATGTTTAACTAACTAAAAAAACTTCTACAGAAATTCGTCAGTGAATCTCATGTTACATTTGGCTTGTGAAATGTAGACAAAAGTCTTAGCGACTAGGCAGAGAGCAATTAACACGTCGTAAACAGTGGTCAGCAGCCAGCTTGACTCTGCTCTCTACGTACTGTTTTTTTTTTTTCATGTTTTTATTGAGGACAATCTAGGTTTTTTTTGGAAACAAGTTTATTTTTTTTGCAATGGTTTCGAGGGCAATGTTGTGATCATATTGTAGTAAATTATGCAGATTCAAGCTAGGATAACTCATTAAAGTTCTCCTTAATCTTAGTTTTTACGAGGTGTAGAATATAACGATGTGTTATTTGGTGACTTCTTCTTAGCGGTGGATGCAAATGATAAGGCTTCGGAGGCTTCTTACTTTATTTGTAATAAAGGTGCGAGTAACAGGCTGCGTGTCTGTGGCCATGGCCCGGCGGGCCATGCGCCTTGCGAGGGAGAGAGTTAGGCCTATTGACTGACTGAAGTTTGGGCGCCAAGTGAGAGAGAGGCAGGGGTGAGGCAGACTCGCATGGGTATGCCTACCAGGCTTGCCCTCTGGCGGAAACTATGGAAACTAGCATGGCACGAAATATGAACTCAGCTGGCAGACAGCATGGGCTGTCTATGCAGACAGTCAGGCTGTCTACATCGCTCGGCCACGCACCCATGGTCGTCCCGACCATGAATGGCATTAAAAAAAAACTCGGGTCTCTCTCTCGCAAGAACAGGTCACAGAACACGAAAGAAAAATACATATATACATAAACATATGGACATAGAAAAAAAACTTCCTCCAGAGAGGGAAGAAAAAAACGGTGCTTCGTGGTCTAAGGCAGTGAGCGTCGATGCAGCACTGCATGCCTTCCTGCGTCTGGATACAAGAAATAAAACGTCAAACTTATTCATACGTTCTCTTTATTACAAAAACGAAGTATTGTTATTGTTATGAACCTAGGATAACCCAATAACTAACAGCTGGATACCCTGTTTAGTATTAGGTGAACAGAAGCAGCAAGTGTGAAGAAAGGAGTGATATATTGCAGAGTAAGGAAGGAGGAGGCGAAGAAGACGATGAAGAACTTAAGAAAGAAAGAGCACTGCAGCAGGCCTACTGGCCCATGCTAGGCAGGTCCAAGTCGCCAACTGGCCCAACCTACTGGCAGATGGGTTATTAACCCTAAGGGTTAATAACTCTAACCCATGAAAATTAATTAGGGCTGATAGTTTCCGTAGAGGTCATTAGGTCTTCCCAAAGATGCGACTCACAACAGTCGATTAACACCCAGTAACTAGGTACTATTTACTGCAAGTTAAATAGGAGCTTCAGATGTTAGATTAACTCACTCGTCTCACCCTGCCCCACACTGAACCCGGATTCTTTCGCTTGTGAACCAACCGCTGTACCACTGAGCTACGAGGTACAGAATCATACCTCTCTGTTACCTGTTAAAAATGGAAAGTCATCTTACGGTTTGATACCTGAACATCCGACAGTCATGAATGGAAATGATCTATGGTCATTTCCTTTCATGACTCACCTCTAATCCTAGGCTAAATAACCTGGCCTGGTGGCAAAGTTCTCGCTTCACACGGCGAGGTTCCGGGTTCGATTTCCGGCAAGGGTGAAAACATTGGGCGTGTTTCCTTACACGTGTTGTCCTTGTTCATCTTACAAAGCATGACGGACATTAATCCTGCCAACCATGCCTGAAATCCGCTTTACCAAGCATGACTAAAATACATTTTACCATGCATGACTGATATCCATCCTGCCAAGCATGACCGACATTAATCCTGTCAAGCATGACTAATATTAATCCTGTCAAGCATGACTGACATTAATTCTATCAAACATGACTGGCATTAATTCTGTCAAACATGACTGACATTAATTCTGTCAAACATGACTGACATTAATTCTGTCAAGCATGACTGACATTAATCCTATCAAGCATGATTGACATTAATTATGTCAAGCATGACTGATATTAATCCTGTCAAGCATGACTATCTACCTGGAGGGTGTCCTCACTGTCAAATATGACCGATATCCATTTTACCAAGCATGACTAACATTAATCCTGTCAAGCTTGACTGGCATTAATCCTGCCAAGCATGATTGACATTAATTCTGTCAAGCATGATTGATATTAATCCTGTCAAGCATGATTGACATTAACCCTGTCAAGCATGACTGATATCCATTTTACCAAGGATGACACATTAATCCTGTCAAGCTTGATTGACATTAATTCTGTCAAGCATGACTGATATTAATCCTGTCAAGCATGACTGACATTAACCCTGTCAAGCATGACTGATATCCATTTTACCAATCATGACACATTAATCCTGTCAAGCATGACTGACATTAATCCTGCCAATCATGACTGACAAGTGCAACATTAGCATGGACACGTAGAGACAAACCACATTCTGGCCTAGTTTTTCTCAGGGCAGTGGCGTAAGTTCCCAGAAGTGCCTGAAAGACGATACATTTTCAACCTTACTAACAAAAACAAGGCTTTTTTTTCTGCAGCTCCAGAGTGATGAGAGTCAGGGCTAAGCTACGTACGAACACACCAAGGATAAGAGCCGCTTGTGTTGGAGTCCCTGAGGTTTGTGTTTGTATATGTATAGAGTGTATCCTAGTTGAGGAAGCGGAAAGGATACATGTTAATAGCGCTTATTGTGAATGCATGAAAAATTCATGCTTGTCTTGGAGTGCGCTAGGAAGTGACATGTTGTTGGGGGTTTGGTTGAGTCATATGGTCCAACCTCTGGCTCTTCACCCACTACACTTTTCTTAGGACTATAACCTAAAGAACTCGGGTTCGATTCCAGGGCGACAAGTGACGTATATGAAGTTTCCTTACACCTGCTGTCCATGTTCACCTTTAAATAAGTCACACACAACTTTTTTTTTTTTTTTTTTTTTACATTTGATATATCCAATAGTTGGAAAAAATCTACCTACATCTTGCTTGTCTGATGATGGATCCGGGGGTCATTGCCCCATCTCCTGTTTCACATCATATGTGGCTCAGCTCTGTCTCAATAGAGCATTTAAAGATTGAAGGACCCCAATGGAAATAAGACAGACACTTCTCGATGACGCACTGAATTTCTTGGGTTATCCTGGGTGGTTAACCATCTGGGGTTAAAACTCCGAACAAAATTATATCTTATAGCTGGTATAAACTCGTTCAATCATCTAAATTATATTGGGAGTCCCTAAAACTGTACTCCTTAGAACGTAGGCGAAAAAGATACATCATAATCCATACTTGGATGATTCTGGAGGGATTGATCCTAAACCTGAACACCGAATAACTACATATGAACAAAAGAGGCTTGACAAATGGTGCAGAATACTTCCATTGAAAAGCAGGGGAGCGATGAGTAGAATGAGAGAGCTTAACAAGTGTAAAGGGACCACGACTCTTCAACACACTTCTTTCATGCATACCTGGAGTCTACCTGGAGAGAATTCCAGGGGTCAACGCCCCCGCGGCCCGGTCTGTGACCAGGCCTCCTGTTGGACCAGAGCCTGATCAACCAGGCTGTTACTGCTGGCCGCACGCAGTCCAACGTACGAACCACAGCCTGGCTGGTCAGGTACCGACTTTAGGTGCCTGTCCAGTGCCTGCTTGAAGACAGCCAGGGGTTTGTTGGTAATCCCCCTGATGTATGCTGGGAGGCAGTTGAACAATCTTGGGCCCCTGACACTTATTGTGTTGTCCCTCAACGTGCTAGTGACACCACTGCTCTTCATTGGGGGGATGTTACATCGCCTGCCGAGTCTTTTGCTTTCGTAGGGAGTGATTTTTGTGTGCAAGTTTGGTACTAAGCCCTCGAGAATTTTCCATGTGTATATAATAATGTATCTCTCCCGCCTGCGTTCTAGAGAGTACAGGTTTAGGAACTTCAAGCGTTCCCAGTAGTTGAGGTGGTTTATCGCACTTATGCGTGCGGTGAAGGTTCTCTGCATAAGGGGATCCTTCCAGGTTAATAATTCTAACAAAATCTTATCTTTAACAGTAAGGTGAACAGAGAAAAAAAATGCAAGGGGATTTACATCTCAATTATATTTTATATTAATAATGTTAAGTTTTAATCGTGTTTTGTTATCTAAATTAGGTTATCTTAGTTATGTTAGGACATATTTAGTTATCTTAATTATGTTAGGACATAACTAGTTATCTTAATCATGTTAGGATATATTAGTTATCTTAATTATATTAGGATATATTTAGTTATCTTAATTATATTAGATCATCTTTAATTACCTTAATTATGTTTTGTGTTATCTTACTTTAAACCGGCAAGTGCTATATGACCCATACATCATCAGTAATTACTTTTGACTACAACAATACTAATTATTAACCGTCAGGACCTCAATGGAAATAAGTCACTGTCTGACTTTTTTTTTAGTTATCCTGGGCTCACTACACACATGCTGCTATGTATGATAATCTATATAACTGTATTTGTATATACATGAATATACTTACTTACTTAGGGATTTGTATTTGGCGCTATATATAAAAAAATAATTGGTGAGGCATCAGAGAGAGAGAGTCAGCCATACTTGTTGTGAGGAACGTGGAAGCCACTCTCACCCACCACACACCCACGTGTAAGTCACTTTTACTCCATTATTCCTTATATTCCTGCTTTATTAATGTTTTATTATGTTCCTTAGGTAACCGGAGGAGGTACCTGATGGGGTGGAAATCAGGTGCAGGTGGCGTGAGAGGTGATCTTTGAGTGTTAAATATGGCTTATCTGGCAGGATGGTTCGGCTTAGCCGGTATGAAACTGGTTGAGATATATTATTATATTATATTATTCACAGGGAAGAGCTAAAGTCTTAGGGGTGATGCGGTGCCTTGAGACTGGGAGGTAATCAGGTTC
The DNA here is from genome assembly GCA_009830355.1 of Cherax destructor. Classification (NCBI taxonomy): domain Eukaryota; kingdom Metazoa; phylum Arthropoda; class Malacostraca; order Decapoda; family Parastacidae; genus Cherax; species Cherax destructor. The sequence goes on along the minus strand of WNWK01005804.1, from coordinate 53,852 downwards.
GTTTCAAGGAAGTTTAGCTCCAGTTTCTTTGATCAAGAACCCTTCTGTTGTAACTAAGTTTAGCTACTTTGTTTTAACTTTTAAGATTTAATTAAGATATTACAAGGACCCCAATGTAAAAAAGTCGCTGACCTTTTTTTTTTCTTTATCCTGGGTAATTTACACATGTTAAACTGTATGATAATTGTACTTATGTGTATCTGTACCTAAATAAACTTACTAAGGAGCATTGCATTAGGCCTAAGATAAGATTTTGTTCGGATTTTTATCCTTGGAGGGTTAGCCACCTAGGATAACCCAAGAAAGGCAGTGTGTCATCGAGGAACGCAATTTCCATTGGGGCTCCTTTCAATCTTGTCCTCCAGGATGCGACCCACACCAGTCGACTAACACCCAGGTACCTACTTTCTTGCTAGGTGGATGAGGACAACAGGTGTAAGGAAACGCGCCCAGTGTTTCCACCCTTGCCAGGGATCGAACCACTGACACTCAGTGTGTGAAGAGAGGGCATTGTCTATCAGGCCTACTGGCCCATGCTAGGCAGGTCTAACTCACACCCACCCACACCCACTCGTATACTTGTCCACCCAAAATTCTGACCCTCATTGATGCTGCCTGGGAATTTCTTTATATACCACTTACTGCTAGGCTTTAATTAAGATATTACAAGGACTCCAATGGAAGTAAGTCACTTTGACTATTTTGGGTTATCCTGGGTAATTTACACTGTATGATACTTGTACTTATGTGTACCTGTGCCTAAATAAGCTTATTTACTTACTGTACTTCCACACATGTATCCATTGCTGCAAGTTCTGTCTTTGTTGATATTTCAACATGCTATTTATATCCTCTTTATTCCTGTTTTCCATTTGTACACTTCAGTCATTTCCTTAATTTTGCACCTTTCCAAAGAATGTAAGTTGGAGTGATATAAGCAGAAGACTGTTAAAGAGGAGGTAATCAGTCCCTCCGCCTTGCAGAATTATATTCAGAAGACAGTAGAAGATGAGGTAATCAGTCCTCAGTCTAGGAGCAGGTATTCAGTATGTACTGTAGTCTGAGAGACTAATTACCTCATGATTTGGTGTCTTATCAAATTGTATTGGTTTCTTATTAGCCAGTTCGTATTTCATGGTTCATTTTTGCCTGTACACGACTGTTTTGTCGTATTTTTGACTGGACATGTGGTATGTATTGTAAAAAAAAAAAAAAAAAAAAACTACCTTACCTACTGTCTACATTTTATATTCTTGTATTTGTATTGATAAAGCCACTTGTTGGTGAAACATCTACAAAATAAATACTCGGATGTTTCACGTGTCTAATTTATCAAGGTGATGATGTTTCCTGAAACCTAAAGGAAAATTGTAGGTAGATGCATAGGGTACTTACTTTACACCCTAAAAAGAGGACATATTGTTAGTTTCTTGATAAATATCACTTCAGATGTAGTTATTTATACATACAGTATAGTATATATTAATTTTGATTTTCAGCTCATCAAACATGGCATTAGAACTTGCTCATGAAAACATCTGGTTCGACAAATGGCGTGTCGATGATGCAGAACGTCAGTTTTATGAAAATAAGGCCCAGGTGGGTTACTTATATCGGTCTTGTATTAATATTTCATATAGAACAAAAAGGCACAATACCATGGCTGGAACAATACACAAATAACCTGCACATAGCAGAAAGAAACTTACGATGATGTTGCGGTCCGATTTTGACCATTAACTAGACACACACTGTCTAGTTAATGGTCCAGATCGGACTGAAATGTCGTCATAAGTTTCATTCTCGTATATGCGGGTTATTTGTGCAACATTTCATATCTTTTTAACCCCTTGTGACATGGCGATTCACAGGTGTGACCTCCCATCAACATTTAAATCTTCCCATGCACTCTAGCTAAAGAGTTTCCTTTCTATTTAATTTCTGTTTAGTAACCAATATTATTCTGGCGATTATATGAACCAGTTAAACTTGGTTGATTTAATAGCATGTTGTCTAGGTCAGTTGGAGTGCTTGTCCAGGTCACATCTAGATGTCGCTGTATTATAGGAGGCTATAATGTGCTCAGAATAACATCTTTTAGTTTATTGTAACATTTTTTTCACATTAACCAGTAGATTAGCATGAAGTCTGGAAAGTGTGGGAAATTTAAAATGGCATTGCTAATTTTCCGTCTTTTTGTTATAAATATTAACATTCTGAATATCCTATTTTTAATCTTTGTAAACCTTAAGATTATTAGGTTGGATAAAACAATAATATTTGCAATAGTAGTGTAAATCAGTTTGATAAAGGTTTAAGGCCAAGTGAACTGTACTGTAAACTGTTGTCATTATGGTATTGCTCTCTTGGTAAAATGTCTAGTGATATACCACTATAATTTGATAAGTCAATTGTTGCTATTTAATGTGATGGTATACACTAATCCTCTTCTATCATTTACAACAGGTGGTTAGCTAAATAGTATCCATTCTATTTTTTACATAGCCTGCCATAGGATTGCCCTGTGTGAGGCTTACTTGCACAGGTAGGCCAGTAGGGCTAATTTACAAGGTAAGGTTGAAGGTCATCTAATTTTTGAAGTTTTAACCCATGAGCATTAGTCATAGTCTTGTAGGTACTGTGGACCACCTAATTTATAAACAAATATGGAAGCTTATTCACAAAATATTATTAACCATCTCTATTAATTAAGAGCCAAAAATGTGAAAATTTATTGTAGTTAAGCCTTTTCTGAACTCATTCACCATTATAAGCTCAAGTATAAGTTACGTTATTCTTTGTATACATACTGTATATCTATGGAGTTTTTTTGGGATGTGTTAGTTCAAAAGTGTTTTTCTACTGAAACTTAAGTTATTTTTTAAGAAAGGATTGTAATTTTCTCCCTGTAAAGAAATACTTTATGATAAAATCTTTAAGAAAAGTTGTGTACTGTGAACAGTTTGGTACTTATAATTATAAATAATGCAGTTATATAATTGACTTGGCAAATTATGCAGGCTGACTTATCAGGTGATATAATGACTTAATTACTATTAGGATTATTCTTTTTTACATACTGTGTGTTTTAAGTGCAGGTATGTACTGAACTGTATTTGTGTGTGGATGTTCATAGTTTTTAGAGGAGCAATTAATATGTCAGATCATTTTTTAGTGGTAGCTACAGTAAAAGGTAAATAGTGTATAAGGAGATTGGCATCAGTGGGTAAGAAAAGTGAAAAATGAATGAACTAAAGGAGATAGTGGGAGATATAAGCAACTATTAGTAGAAAGGTTAGGTAGAGGGAACAGGTAATGAGAAGGAACTCAGAGGCATAAAGTAAATTTAATTGCGAGCAGTCATAAAAAGCCTACAGATCTTAGCTATGAATATCCCCTACCCCAAGACATCCTCCTTGCTAGTAGAACTGTATCCTTCTCTCCATTTCTTCCTCTCTTGAAAATAACGAATATCCAATGGGCCGTTTTATTGATCTTAAAAAAATCTTTGATACAGTAGACCACAGTGTTCTACTGCTTAAATTAGAACATTATAGAATTAGAGGACATGCTCTTTCATACATGAAATTTTACCTAAATGACAGACAGCGGCATGTGACCATGCAGCCCAGTCGAACAACATAGTGGTTGCACAAGGTAATGCCCTGGGCCCTGTTCTGTTCCTTTTCTCCATCAATAACCTTCCTAATGCTTCACAGGAACTTAAACAAATTCAATCAGCAGATGACACAACTTTTGTAATTTCAAATGTGCACTCAATACAGTAAATGCCGAACTTGCCAAAATTTCTACTTGAATCATAGCTAACAAATTCACACTCAATATTGACAAAACCTTCTATATAATGTTTGGGAACAAAGTAAAAAAAAAAATTAATTTTAACATAGATAAACAGTATGCCAATTTGTAGTCAGGATGAGGGTAAATTCTTGGGACAGCAAACTAATATTTAACATACATCTAGAACATTTCTAAAATATTTCCAAAATAGTGGGCATTCTTTCAGATAAGCTATTATGTCCTCCAGATATCCCTAAACACTGTACCACTTAATTTATCCATACCTCACCCAAGGGATCAGCAACAGCTAATCACCTTAAACCTGATGTTACTCAGCATAAAATCAGCTCTTGGAATTATTACTCATTTAGGTTCCATGCAAACACACACCCCTTATTCAAAAGTTTGATTAATGTACAAAACCTTGGTTTTTTTCCCTGTGAATGCTGTCTACAGGACACTCATGAACACAATACAAGGATTTCAGCTCAATTTAACTCAGTTTAACCATTCCACAAAATGCAGGTCATTAAACTAATATAATTTATCTGTAATTGATTAATTCTTCATTTGCAACCTGTCTCATTGTACTTTTGATATTAATGGATTACTTAAGCTGTACTGATACTCAGTGCATTGCCTAATTAATGGCTTTCTTCTGAGCCTATAATTATATCAAATTATACCTGTATTATAATAAGATCAATCTCTAAAACACAGTCATTTGGAATGTATAACTACTGTAACTACAGTAGTGTGTGTGGCTCGTAAATTTAAGTTACCAATATACCTTGCCGTGCGTGCGTGCACAACAGTAAGTTGTGGTTATAGGAGGGTGGGTGCAGGTGGGAAAAAGAATTTGTTCATTGATAACTTAGTGTCATAAGCAAGAAAAAAGTTTATATAAGAGATTTTTACAATGTAAAAAATGATACATAGAAGGTAGAGTTTATGGAATGTTGAGCGAGTTTAAAAAATAAGCAGGTAATTTTTATTTTATTTCTTAATGAGCCGTACAAAGGAGTTACAGTAGTTAGTTTTATATTCCGTTTGATAATTTTGATTTTGATTTATATTAAATCAAAATGGAAAAGAATCCTTCCTCTGTAAGCTATCCTTGTTGTAAGAGGCGACTGAAATGCCGGGAGCAAGATGCTAGTAACCCCTTCTCTTGTATAAATTACTACATGTAAATAGACAAACTTTAGTTTTTCTTTTTAGGTCACCCTGCCTCAGTGGGAGACGTCTAGCTGGTGCATCGAAAAAAAAATGATTTGCTACAATTGAAAGTTCAGAAGAAAGCCATTTTTCATTTCAAGCAAACTAATCATATATACATAGCTTACAAATTACTTAAATCTAGACCTGGCATATAATTTTAATAATTATGTAGCAGTACAGCTCAGGTAATTTATTACAATTGCAAGCACAATGAGATGGGTTGCAAATGACGAATTGGATAATTACATTAGTTCAGTGTTCTGTATTTTATGGAGGTGGTGTATTAAAAGTGGTGAAATCAAAGCATGAAAATTTCACAGTTAATGGGTTAACATTTATGAGAGAGAATGGTTATCAAAATTTTTGCTGAGAATAATCAGAAGTTTTGGAGAGAGATTTAAAAGTTGAAGGTGGAGGGAAGGAGGGGTAGGGGCCATCCTCAATAAGGTTGGAGGGAGAAGTTTAAAGGAAGTTTTTGAGTGCTAGGGGCTTGGACATCCAACAGGCTGTGTTAGCATGTTAGATAGGAGCAAGTGTTTTTTATGATTTGACACTCTTTTGGAACATGAGGTAACATTTATGATGGGGCTCAGGGAAACCAGTTAGCCAGGTTTGAGTCCTGGAGGTGGGAGCCTCTTTAAGGGGGGCTCCTTGTCGTGGTAAAGAGGCTATCGGTCTGAGGAATTGGACCTCTTGGTCTTCTTCCTCAGACCGAACCTAATTACCCCCCAATCCCCCCTCCCTTTTCCCATCTTCCCCATCCTCCCTTTTCCCTTTCCTCCTCCTCCTCCTCCTCATCCCTCCCTTATTTCCTTCCCAGTTTTGCCCTGGGAGCTTCTCTCCTCAGGCATTCTAGTTCCTAGGTAGGGGGAAGGGTATCGTAGTCCATCCCATTCCGTTGAGGTCCTTGGCGGTGGTGTAGTTTGCCGTGGAATCTGGATCGCCTGGGGATGTCCCGATCCCTCTCCGGTCACCCGGGGGTGGCTTTGGGTATCTTTCGGGCGACGGGTGTATCTCTGGAGGCCACCTTTCGGATTCCGGGGGTGGTGGCCGAAGGCGGTATGCTTGTGGCGGATATCCGGCCGCCCTCTCTTTTGTCCGCCGAGATGGCTCGGTGGATGTGAGGTTGCTATCCCGGATTGCTGGTTTACTGGCGTGAAGGGTAGGGTATGGCACGGGTTCCATGCAGCATCTGCACTACTTGCGGTGTTGAGGTCCTCTTGGGCACGGAGGGGATTTGCGCTCCCTTTCATTCCTCCTAGGACCTATTCCTCCACGTTCCCCCTTTTTTATTCTTTTTTTATTTTTATTTTCTTTTCTTCTTTCTTTTTTTCTTAAAAATAAAAAGAAGAAGTAACCTAACCATGGCTGACCCAATCCATGAACCCACTACCCCGGGCCCCTTCCTGATACCGCACCCAGTACTGACCCTGCCTCGTTAACGGATGACTCTTTGGACACCTCTCATGCCCCTGTACCTCTTGCTGGTGCTGGTTCGTCACCTGCTTCAGGTACCAGGGTCCCGACTGGCCCTTTCGATACGTCTGACCTTCGCTCTTCTCTGACCTTGATTCCGGCTTCTCCCTCGACGGTGCGGCAATTTTCGATCGCTCGCCCGTCTCCCATCGGACCACCCCGGACCCACACAAAACGACCAAGACCCACACATGACGATTCGACACTCCCTTCTCGTTCATCGCAGAAACGACCAGCTCGTCACGCACTCCCTTAAACTCTCTGTTTCAAACTACTCAATGGACAAAGTTTTTACTCTTCGTCCAACTTCTCCTAATACCTATCTTTCAGACCATAGTATTGGTAAGGCTCTGCTACGCCATGTTGGTCAAAACATCTCATTTCACGCTCTCAAGAGCGGCACTCGCATCATCACGGTCCAGAATGCTGGCCAAGCTCGTGATCTTTCTCTTCTTACGACCATTGACAATACACCTGTTACTATTGACAAGCACCATTCCCTCAATTCTTGTTGTGGTTCTGTCATTTTGCCCACACCATTGTCCAACGGAATTTCCAGACATGTGGTGATGACATTTTCGAGCAGCTTGAGCTCCAAGAACTCCCTATCCTTAAAGTTGACACTTTTGTCCTCCTAGCCAATAAGCGAAGACGTTATCCTTGCAATATAGCTCGTTTAACGTTTGACTGCCGAGAACTGCCACCTTCGGTCTACATTGCAGGTCAACGTTTACAAGTTCGAAGGTGACCCCTACACCGCAGCAGTGTAGAAACTGCTGGCGTTTTGGTCATCCAGCAAAATATTGCAGGTCCATGGCCGAATGCCCAGTCTGTGGTGCTGACGACCATGCCAGTTCTTCTTGTACTCTACCTCCCTCTTGCCTTAACTGTCATGAGGCACATCCTTCATATTCTCGCCGTTGTCAGGTTTACCTGAATGAGCGGGAAATCCGTTGTCTCAAAGAGGCGGAAGGCTTCTCCTATGCTATGGCTGTCTCTCATCTTCGCCTTCAAGGGAAACTTCCCGTATTTCTTATTCTCGCATTGCTAAACGTCGCCCCGCTTCTGGGGTCCCAACTTCCACGGCTTCCTCTGTGGTTGCCTCATCCTCCGTCACCCCTGTCTCGAATCCTTTTGATGTTCTTGGCTCCGAGGTCCCTACCTCGGCTTCCCATACTATCCACACTCCTTCCTCTATTCACTCGCACAGTTCTGAGTCTACACGTCCTCGTCCTACACCTAAACCTCAGCGCCTCCTCTTATAAGCCCGGCAAAAATCCCTATTGCCAGGTTCTTCGCCTCCGACTAGTTCTGTAACGTGTGTGGAGGTTCATCCTCCTCCTCATACTCTACCTTCATCCCCTGTCCCTCCCAAGTCCCTACGACAGTTCCCTCTTCTACCTCCTCGTCCTCTACTTTAGTACAGTCTATTGACTCCCGATAGTTTCTTCCATTTCTAATGTAGTCTCCCATTCTGCATCTTTGACTTCCGAAACACTGGAAGCTATTGCAGAATATATTTCAGAGACTGGGCCGATGATGGACACTACTCCATCTGAGGTTCCTAATCTCTCTTCTTCGTCTCAACCCCCTCTTCCTTCACAACGTCCTCCTCCCTCTCTGATTACAGGTCTTCCGCTGCCTCCACACGTGGACTTTTCTAACCCTAGTCCATAGCTTCCTCTCACTACCACTTCTATCTTTTTCTCCATAAATCATGGCTTATTTGCAGTGGAATATCCGAGGCCTCAGGGGTAACAGGGGTGAGCTTCAGGTGTTGCTCTCCCAGTTTTCCCCTATTGGGGTCTGTTTGCAAGAACCCAAACTACAATCCACTGTTATCAGGCCCTTTTCAGGCTATAATTTGTTATATTCATCGGATCCTCTTTCCGATGGAACCTTTAACGAAGTGCTCTCCTTATACGCACTGGTGTTCCATACCGTCAGCTCTATGTCCCTTCTTCCTTACATTACACAGCAGCCCGTATCCACTTGAATAAGTGGTATACACTATGTTCTTTATATCTCTCCCCTTCGCGGGCATTGTCTATCCCAGATGTTGATTTTCTGGTTTCTTCCTTACCGCCACCCCTTCTATTACTTGGCTATTTTAACGCGCACCACTTTCTCTGGGGAGGGTCGCACTGTGACTCCGTGGCATTCAGTTGGAGGCATTTCTTGCTTCTCTTCCCCTCCATGTTTTAAATACGGGTACTCCTACCCATTTTGATCCCCGAACTCATTCTTTCTCCTGCATCGATCTTTCCATCTGCTCTTCATCAATTGTCCTTGACTTCACCTGGTCTGTCCTCCCGGACTTACATGACAGCGATCATTTCCCAATTATCCTAAAGTCCCCTCTGTTTTCTCCACCTCCTCATAGCCCACGCTGGCAATTTGACCGGGCGAAATGGGACCTTTACGCACATCTTACTGCCTTTCATGAGGTTCCTACCTCGTCCTCCATTGATGAGGTTTTACATCTCTTTTCGTCCTCCATCTTCACAGCGGCTTCACATTCTATTCCTCAAACCTCGGGCAAGCATCCTCAGAAGTGCATGCCTTGGTGGTCTCCTACTTGTGCTCGGGCAGTGCGTTTGAAACGCGCTGCATGGGGCAGGTATCGGTATAACAGAACCACAGAGAGACTCCTTGATTTTAAGCAGAAGAGAGCTATTGCTCGCCGTGTCATACGTGATGCTAAACGCACTTGCTGGCAAGATTACGTTTCTACTGTCACTTCGGCTTCCTCGATGAGTGCAGTCTGGAAGAAAGTGCGGAAATTGAGTGGTAAATTCTCCCCTGACCCGGCTCCTGTTCTTCAGGTTGCTGGTGTCTATATAGCACACCCTCTTGCCGTTGCCACTGAAATTGGTAATCATCTCGTCCGCATTTCTCAGGGTCTACATCTATGCCCCTCGTTCCTTTCTTCTAAGTCTGCCAGCGAGGTAAAGCTCCTTAGATTTTCTTCTCTTAGAGAAGAATCCTATAATGTGCCTTTTACCCTTCAAGAACTGGAGGCAACACTCTCTGCTTGCCGATCATCGGCAGCTGGGCCAGACGGCATACATATTCGTATGCTGCAGCATTTACATCAGTCTGCTCTTACTGTCTCTTACGACTCTTTAATCTCATATGGTCGCAAGGAGTTCTTCCCCAGCTGTGGAAGTCTGCTATTGTTCTCCCTTTTCGAAAACCAGGTACTACAGGACGTGATTCCTCTCACTACCGTCCCATCGCTCTTACCAGTGCAATTTGCAAGGTGATGGAACGTCTAGTTAATAGACGTTTGATGTGGTATTTAGAGACTCACAATAGTCTCTCCCCTAGTCAATATGGCTTCCATAAGGGCCGTTCTGCCATTGACCCCTTGCTGCGCTTGGATACGTATATTCGTAATGCCTTTGCGAATAACCATTCGGTTATCGCTATCTTTTTCGACCTTGAGAAGGCTTATGACACAACTTGGAGATATAATATCTTGGCCCAGGCCCACTCCTTAGGCCTCCGAGGCAACCTACCATTCTTTCTTAAGGCCTTCTTAACTGACAGACATTTCCGGGTCCGGGTTAGTAATGAACTCTCCCCGGAATTTGTCCAAGCTGAAGGTGTCACCCAGGAATGTGTTCTGAGCACAACACTCTTTCTGCTTGCTATAAATAATCTGGCATCTGTTCTCCTATCCAATATTTGGTCATCGCTCTATGTGGACGACTTTGCTATAGCTTGTGCAGGTGCTGACTGTCACCTCATTGCAGTTTCCCTCCAGCATGCCATCAACCAGGTTTCTGATTGGGCCACCACTCACGGGTTTAAATTTTCTAGTGGCAAAACTCATCAAATTACGTTCACTAGACGTTCAGTGGTCTCTGATCATCCATTGTACCTATACGGCTCACGTATTCCAGAACGCGATACAGTCAGGTTTCTCGGCCTCCTGTTTGACCGCAGATTGTCCTGGAAACCTCACATTACCTCTGAAGGCGACTTGTCATAGCCGGCTGAACCTCCTTAAAACCCTCGCACATCTTTCATGGGGGGCTGATCGTAGAACTCTCCTTCGCCTACATTCGGCCCTAATTTTATCGAAACTCGATTATGGTGACCAGATATATTCGGCAGCTTCTCCTGCCACTCTTTCCAGCCTTAATCCCATCCATCACCAGGGATTACGCTTATGCCTTGGTGCTTTTCGTTCTTCCCCGGTTGAGAGCCTCTATGTAGAAGCGAACATTCCATCCTTATCCGATCGTCGAGATGCACATTGCATTCGCTATTATGTTCGCTCTCATGACCTCCGCAATCCTTCCATGTATAGGATTGTTACAGATGTTAGTAGGCGCTCTTTATTTGTTCGTCGCCCCTGCTTACTTCGTCCCTTTTCTCTTCGTCTACATTCACTCGTGTCTTCCCTTCAGCTCCCACCTCTATATGTTCATGTGACATCTCCTTTCCCCCACCCCTTGGGAAGTTCCTGCTGTCCGTGTCTGTTCTATTCCTCTACCTTGCCGAAAGCCCAACTACCTACGGCGGCTTCTCGCTCTTTCTTTCTAGACCACTTCCGTTCTCATTCCCATGCCATCGCAGTATACACCGATGGTTCAAAGTCATCTGACGGCGTCGGATTCGCAGCAGTGTTTCCGGACAGCGTTGTACGAGGGCATCTATTACCCTCGGCTAGCATATTTACGGCTGAATTGTATGCCATTCTTGTGGCACTTATCCGTATTGCATCTATGCCTGAGTCACCATTTGTGGTCGTTTCAGACTCCCTTAGTGCTTTACAGGCTATCCGTAAAATTGATACACCTCACCCCTAGTTCTTCGTATCCACCTTTGGTTACGCCGTATCTTTAGCAAGCATAAAGATATTGTTTTTGTTGGGTCCCTGGTCATGTTGACGTACAGGGCAATGAACAGGCAGACACTGCTGCGCGGTCAGCAGTACATGACCTTCCAGTTTCATATAGAGGTGTTCCTTTCACGGACTATTTTGCGGTCATTGCTACCCACCTTCGCACCCGTTGGCAACAACGCTGGTCTGACCTGCTGAATAACAAACTTCATTCTATTAAACCGGTTATAGGTTTCTGGCCTTCTTCTTGTCACCAATGTCGAGGTTGGGAGACTACTCTCTCCCGTCTTCGCATCGGCCACACTCGTCTTACTCACGGGTATCTCATGGAGAGGCTCCTGCCCCTCTCTGTGAGCATTGTCAGGTTCCAGTGTCTGTTCGACATATCCTGTTGGACTGCCCACTCTATCAACGAGCACGCAGAATTTACCTTCAACGACGTCTTCGCTCTGCGGCCCTTTCTTTACCTTCCCTTCTTGCAGATGGACCCTCCTTTAATCCTGACTCTCTTGTTGACTTTTTGACAGAAACTGACTTACTACACAAACTCTGAAGATTATACCTCTAGCACCTCCCTCAGTCCCTTCTACCTCGATCTCTTGCTACCCTCCACCCCTGCACTACCCACCGTCATCTAGCACTCCATACCCTACTAATCGTCCATCTCCCTCTTACACCTCACTCTCCCTGCATCCTACAATAACCTGCAGCGCTGTATAACCCCTGTGGTTTAGCGCTTCTATTTGATTATAATAATAATGGAGGTGGGAGGTACAATACCTGCACTCTGAAAGAGGGGTGGGGATGTTGCTGTTTGGAGGGTCATGTGAACTATAAAAAAAATATAGTGAGGCTCAGGTTAGGGTATGTAGGAGAGATGGACTATTTTCCAGTAAAAGTAGACCCTAGATAGAACTGTGTGATATCACCATTGTTTAATATACTGTACGTACTTATAAATGAGGTTGAAAATGAAGCTTAACTTTTTTTTAAGCTGGGGTGTAGGAGAGAAGTGTGGGATTATGAGAAAATGAATCTGACATAGGGGTTATTATGGTTGCTCTTTGCTGGTGATTCAGTTCTTTTGGCAGATTCTAAAGAGAAGTTGCTAAGGTTGGTAGACAAGTTTGGGAGGGTATGTAAAAGGAGGAAATTAAGTGAACATAGAAAAGAATAAAATAGTTTAGGCATTGGAAAACTGGGCATCAGACTGGATCAAGAGAGCATGAAGAAAGTGAATGTATTTATTGGAAAGTGAATGTGTAGGCAGATGGGCCCATGAAAGATGAGGTGAACCATAGAACAGATGAATGGAAAAAGGTAGGTGAAGTGTTAAGTCATCTGTGGAGATTGAAAAAAAAAATATCTGAGGGCAGTAAGGTGAATATACCAGAATATAGTGGTATCAACCATTTCATGTGGGTATAAGGCAAGGGTTCAAAAAGTAAGGATGATTCTGGAGGCAGTGGAGATATTGTGTTCGAGAGTGACAATTATGTAGTGTGAATACTGTTTTTCCAAAGAATTCAGAGCGTAGAATTTAGAAAACAGTGTGGGGTTCTGAAAAACATCATTCAGAGGGTGGAGAGGAGGTTGTTGAAGTGGTTTTGGCATTTAAGGAGTGGTGCAGAATAAGATAACCAAGAGGGTGTATAAATCCTGGGTGGCAGGAAGGAGGGGGTAGGGTTGTCACAGTATGGGTTCAAGGGTAGGTATGAAGGAAGTTTTTAGTAGTAAGGGCTTGAGCATCCAGGAGGCATGCATGAACATGCTAGATCAGAGTGGAGACGAGGGGTTTTAGGGATTTGACTTGCTTTAGGAGTATTAACAATATAACATGAAGGGAAACAGGTTAGCTGGGCTTAATTCTTAGAGGTGGGAAGTACAGTGTTTGCACTTTGAATGAGTGGCAGGTATTTTAAGTTATGAGGGTTCAGTTGAATTGTGATAGCTGCGTATTGGCAAACAGCTATTGAATGAATGATGGTGAATGTTACCTTTTATGAGTTATTGAATTACAAATTCAGTTTTTTTTTCCTCAAGATTTCATCTTGATTCCCTAGTGTGGGGAGGATAGCCAGTGGGAAACTTTAGCAGACGACCATCAAAATGCAGTTTCCTCACCTGGTGAAATTAGAGAAGGCTCTGCTGTTAATGCATCTCTGGAGTTTGAGTCTGCCAAAGTGAAATCGCAATGCTTACAAGAGGAACGTTGTGAGGTTTTCGGAAGTAAAGGACAATCAAGGCTCATTTTAACTTATAATGCACGTCGGTGTGAAAAAGTCAATTTATGTTGATGCCGTTGTCCATATACTGAAGAAATAATCTGCTCTGTTTTATTATGTAATTATCACTGCTGCTTTTTTTAAAACTTATAATGAGCCTTGATAATCAGTACATAGTGAGTTGTGTGAAACAAAACTCAAAGCTTGTCAAATGATGAATTAACAGTCATGAGTGTTTTTAATTTTATTTTCTAGGTAATTTTTAAGTTTGTATTGCCATTATAGTCCTGCTGGTACAATACAAAATAAGTTTTTTATATTAATTTATATTGCTTTTATTTTTATGTAAATAATTTTTAATGCTCTCCATATTAAATTGCACTAATCAGTTTTTAATGAAAATTGAGAGCTGTATACCCTGTACTGTACAGTTATTAAATTTTCCCAGTGTGTTGAACTGAGGTTTATTTTGCATGATTACAGCTTCAGATATTCTGTCCAGTCTCTTGCTATTGTTGGTAGTAAGAATATATACTGTGGTATGATATATACCAGGGGTGGGGAAGTTATCTTGACTGGTATGCCACATCAGCTTAACATCTTTAAATAAGCTTAGTGGGCCACTACTTTTGTTGTAAAATTATAAATGTTTTATAAGATCTTAAATTCAGGTCTTACATTTGTGCATAAAAAAGATTGAGATACAGTACAGTACTAGCATCAGTTAAAGTTAGGTTACAGAACAAAAATCATTGAGTAGACATTTATTTAATAAATGTAGTTGTATAATGAGAATGTGAGCTCACTTAGTCATAGCATTGTTGTACACCTGTTTCATAAAATATATAGGCTAATTAAAATAAATTAATCTTTATCTAAATGAGAAAGCAACTCGTCAGGTATTTTTCCATAGATTTTAAGTCATTCAAAATGTTTATGAAAATGCAAGAAACCTTTTCGGTTGAAAGAATGACATCGCTAATGTGTAGTAATCAAACTTTTGAAGTTTGGCATTTTCTCCATTGTTGCAATGCTGAATACTGCTAACATTGTAGCCATTGTTCATCGCAGACCTAAGTTTTTATTTGTTTAATTTAATTACAGAAAATGTCTGCTCACATACACATCTTGACCCAAACAATATAAACTTCTTTTGAACAAGTCTTGTAAACACAAAATTAAGAGATGCATAAAAACTAGGAAGTATCATTGAATTAAATTGCTGCAAAAATCAAAGAATCACATTCCAGGTCAACAACCTAGAATTGAGGGGTCAACTGGGGGCTATGTCAGTATCGGCTGAGAATGGAGGGGTAACTGGACAAGATTACTTTGAAATCTGGGCATCTAAGAGTAAACTCAGTACAGTATGTACTGAGTTTGTACTGAGTATGTACTGAGTATGTACTGAGTATGTACTGAGTTGTCTACTTCTGGCCCTCCTGGGCCAGAAGTAGACAACTAATGCCCTCCTGGGCTAGAAGTAGACAACTAATGCCCTCCTGGGCTAGAAGTAGACAACTAATGCCCTCCTGGGCTAGAAGTAAACAGAGTACCAAGAGAAGAAAGGAAAAAGTGGATGATTCCCATTCTATCAGGTGGGCACCTGAGGGTATGAATGCTGGAACACAGGTGGTGCTGATATGCTCTCACCTTGGGTGATGTAAATGTCCTGTAAGCAAGCTAAAACACGCACCTAATAAAAAGGTTATATAAGGGCATCAAGCATTGACAGGTTTGTTGCTTTGGTAGACCAACACTGTTCCTACTTAGGATGTAATCAAATCAAAATGACATGGTGGTGGGCAGGATGTGGCATGCAGGCTTTATTATGCTCACCCATGGTATATACAGTAGTCTGAACCATTGCCCATTTCTGGGGCAATGATAGTTACAGGTATGCCACTGAAATATTACATATAAATAAGAACATGCATGAAATATTGAGTATCTTGTGAATACTACAGGCAAGCTATCTCAGTTGTTAATGCTGGTCTCTGTCTGGTTTCTGATACAGTAGATAGTTGATATCTGCTACTAATATTTGCTGATAATTATTCATACCAAGGATATTCTCACTCTTGTATTGATGGTATAAATTCACTTTTTGTGATGAATGTTGATGCTTATTTTTCAATGGGCTTCATACATTTTTGACCATGAATGTTGCCACTTTTTTTCAAAGGGTTTGATTTGTGTGTGCAAAAGACTAAAGTTTGTTTTAGTTAATTTTTTCTTTCCCAAGTTTTCTTCAAGTGCCACCAAAAAAAAGGAATATGATATTGAGTAAGGTGAATGATATTAACTTTGAATTCTTCTTTTTATTAGGTTCTCCCCCCCCCAAAAAAAAAAATAGCCTGGGTTCAAAATTATTTTGATTATATTTTTAAGTAATGATCATCATAAAAGGAAAATAGTGACATATAAATCAAAACTAATAAACAATTTTAAGTTAATATTTTCATTTAAATTTAAGAATGCTTACATTGATAGTAAGGGGGATTAAAAATTCTGTATAGAATATTTTGTGACATTCCCATATTTTAGGAATTTGAATGGAGCAACAGTTCATAGTTGGAATAGGTTGTCAAACCAATTATGATTGTATAATTCCATGACAAAAATTAGCAGTAAGGTATAATTTACATAATACTATTAGTTTTTTTTTTTTTTTCAACAAGTCGGCCGTCTCCCACCGAAGCAGGGTGACCCAAAAAGAAAGAAAATCCCCAAAAAGAAAATACTTTCATCATCATTCAACACTTTCACCACACTCATACATAATCACTGTCTTTGCAGAGGAGCTCAGATACGACAGCTGAGAAAAGTCCCTCCCAGCTGTCACTATCTCAGACCCCTCCTTTAAAGTGCAGGCATTGTACTTTGGTCAAGCTGCTTGAAGTCTAGAAACTTTTATGTGTAGTTTAATATTGTATGTTACTGCTCTCTTGCCAGAAAGAATGTGTGTTTTGGCTGATGTTTATTGGCTTTTTAATGCCTTAGATTTAAAAGAAATTAGTTTATCATTATATAACTAAAATTGGTTAGTGATGCTCATCATTATATCCAAGATTACAAAGTTGCATACAGGAATTTGCTTACTCCAGAAGTGTATTGAAGGTACTTAATTGTCAGTACCTATTTGTGTAGAGTTGAGGTAGTGTAATCTCCCAGTGCCTGTTTTTGGGAGTGGGAGCATGGCTATTAACTGAATCCAAACCTCCAGCTATGAGAAAAGACTTCATGACTAGATCTGGTCCCTGTAGGTACCCTTGGGACGACACACACCAAGACTACTTGAACACAGGATACAATAACAGGCAGTATGAATAAAGTGTAATGAACATTTGTCAATGTTCAATAATACGTATAATAATCCATACGGAGACAGAAACCCAGGAGGATGATTGATGTGTATATTATGACCTCTGTTTGGGATCCTCTTCTGATGAAGAGGATCCCAGAAAGGGGGTCATAATATACAGATCAATCAACCGCCTGAGTTTGTCTCCGTATGGTTTATTACTTAGCAAGAGACAATATGTGTATGATCGTGGCGTGGCCAAAGTAGGCAAGAGCACTTTCTCTTCCCAAGGAGGATCCAGAACAAGGAAGACATGAAAACTGAGCACTCAATTGAATCAGCAAGTATGGAAATTGAATGTGCTAGACAACAACACAGAAGCCAATTCCTTATAATGGTTCAAGTATATGATAAGGCTAACTTGGTTAGGTCAATGACCATTTACTAATAATTTACTGGGTAGCCTGTTGAAAATACAGGTCAAGGTAGATAGTCATGTGTATTCTTATGAAGACTTAGTAAATGATATGCTACAGTACATACAGTATATGTTTCAACACTGAGTGTGGAGGACAGTAGTTGTGTTAATAGTGTAATACTTGTGTAGTATATAGATTCCTTAATACCATTATAGTAAGGCATAGGCCAGATTGCCCGCTGTCACTCCAATGCTGGCTGACAAGACGTCAGCATGACAAGGGAACTTTACTATAATTGTATTAGGGAATCTATATACAGTGGTACCTCGAGTTACGATATTTTTTCGTTCGAGAATGCTGTTCAAGTGCCATTACCAAACGAATTTATCCCCATAAGGAATAATGTAAAATAGACTAGTCCTTTTACACCCCCAAAAATATACTACCTACAAAAGCATTTAAAAAAAATAAACTTACATAAAAGGGCGATTTTGGGGACCATCGTAACTCGAGGTACCACTGTATTACACAGGTATTACACTGTTAACAGATGTTGAGTGTAAGAGCTATGACAGCAATGGTCCAAGTCGGACCGAAACGTTGTCATAAGTTTTTTTCTTCTATGTGTGCGCTATTTCTGTACTATGACAACTTGTTGTATGAACTCTGGCGAGAATACTAGTTGCTGGTGATTGTATGGGCTGTGATGACATACTATATTGAGCCCTCTGGAGGATGGGTCTTGTGGAGAGTATAGATTACAATGGCTTATGCCATATGGGCCCTCTGGAAGATGATTGTTGCTATTAAGTAAAGAGCTAAGATGGCTTATGCCATATGTGCCCTTTGGAAGATGATTGTTGCTATAAAGGGCTGTGATGACTTGGGCTGTATGAGCCCTCTGGAGGATGTTTTTTGTTATGGAGTGCTTAATTAAACCCCCTGGAAGATTATTCTTGTGACCCTATTAGACTACTGACCCTATTGAAATAGTACTGGTCTGTGTACAGTAATTGCCTATCAAGGTGATGCTGAATAATACATGAAGTTCTCCGTACAAATTCATGGGCTTTAATATTCGCTCATTTCAGTTATCTGATGTTTTTACTAATGAGTAACCTGTGCATAACTTCAATTATCCAATGTTTTTTTTTGGCTACAGACCTTTACCATGTCCAAATCTATTCTTTTCATTATTTCTTATGACTGCATTAACCTGATTAGAATATATTACAAGGTTATGGTCTCTGAAATAAATTGAATGTTAATCTGAAACAAAATTTGTTATGTAAGTTTAATTCACAGTTTTTTAGTTTCGCAGGACCCCTTGGAACTTAACCCCTCTCGTATTTGTAAGATGACGAAACTTTTGTGTAGTACTTACAAGGCTTGTTTTTGTTTAATTATTGTCAAGAAACTTGAGGAATTGTATTCTTGCATCAGTCATGCTTCAAACTTAACAAATTATGTAATTTTTATTAATTTGAGATTTAATGATTTTTATTAACAATTTAAATTTATTTTGGCAAGTTCCTTATATTTTGAGCACATTTGAGCCTTTTAAGTACAATCTTTTAAAGCAGCTTTATTTTATTCTCTGGAATTTTATGTACAGTACAATATTTATGGATTGTGGCTGCTGATAATTTCTGGAAATACCTGTAGTTCCCTGCTTTATAATGGGGGCAACACATTAACTATGGGTTAAGCTACGACATATGGTATTTGTAAATTAATACCATGATATCTGCTTCCCTTGGAAACTATAACTTTATTCACACGAGAAGGATGCGCATGAGAGGATCATGTATCCTTATTCCCAATTTGCATGCACGTTCTGAACTACCCCTGTACATGGTGTAATCTTGTGCTAGTGAGTTATACAAAGCCACATGTTTGGGACTAGGATATAGTAGCATTGGTTTAAAAGCTTTATTGTTCCTCCCTTACATAATGACTAAAATACTGTACAGTGGACCCCCGAGTATCGTAATTAATCCGTTCCAGGAGCTAGTACTTAACACGAAGTTTACGAAATTCGAACCATTATTTCCCATAAGAAATAATGTAAATACAATTAATCCGTTCCACAAAAAAACAATATATATATATATATACATTTACTTACCTTTATTGAAGAGTTGCAGGCATCTGGAAGGTAGAGTTGCTGATAGGGGCAGGGAGTTAGTGGTTGGAAGGGGAATCCCCCTCCAAAAGGACTTCAGGTAACAAGTCCCTCTCTGGGGTTACTTCCCTTTTTGGTCTTTTAATGCCACTAGGACCAGCTTGAGAGTCACCAGACCCCTGCCTGGTGAAGTAACTGTCCAGAGTCCTCTGTTTCTGGCGACCCTTCAACACTTTCCTGAAGTGCGACATGGCTCTGTCACTGAAGTGGCTGCACAGAAGGCTCATTTCAGCTTGCTCAGGGTGGTGTCTTTCAACAAATGTCTGCAACTCATTCCACTCTGTACACATCTCCTTAAGCACTGAAGAGGGCACCTCCTGTCTCTCACCCTCCTCCTTTGAAGCAATAACCTCAGCTGTGGTCTGTTGCTGTTCCAGATGAAGCTCTTGCAGCTCTTCAGTTGTTAGCTCTACCCTGTGGGCCTCCACCAACTCTTCCACATCCTCACCACTCACCTCCAACCCCAGGCTGTTCCCCAATGCCACAATAGTGTCCACAACAGGCACAGGGTCGTGAAGGTCAGGGTCAGCCTCAAATCCTTCAAAATCCCTCTGTTGGACACAACCTGGCCACAATGGTCTCCAAGCAGAGTTCAAAGTCCTGGAAGTCACTCCCTCCCAAGCCTTACCTATAAGGCGTATGCATTGCACAATGTTGAAGTGATCTTTACAGAACTCTTAGGGTCAACTCAGTGTCCGAGGTCACTTCAAAGCACTTTTCAAACAGTGCTTTGGTGTACAGTTTCTTGAAGTTGGAAATGACCTGCTGGTCCATGGGCTGGAGGAGAGGAGTGGTGTTAGGAGGCAAGAACTTCACTCTGATGAAATTAAACTTGTCAGACAAACACTCTTGCAAGTTGTGAGGATGAGCAGGAGCATTGTCCAGTATCAGGAGGCACTTGAGTGGCAATTTCTTTTCCAAGAGGTATTTCTTCACAGTAGGGCCAAACACTCCAGTCACCCATTCCTTGAAAATCTCCGTAGTGACCCATGCCTTGGTGTTAGCCTTCCAATGCACACACAAATTATTCTTGTCAACACTGTGATTCTTGAAGGGTCTGGGATTTTCATAGTGATACACCAGTAAAGGCTTCACTTTAAAATCCCCACTAGCATTAGAACAAAACATGAGAGTTAGCCTGTCTTTCATAGGCTTGTGTCCTGGCTGTGCCTTTTCCTCCTGAGTAATGTAGGTCTTGTTGGGCATTTTCTTCCAAAACATGCCTGTTTCATCACAGTTAAACACTTGTTGGGGGAGGAATTGTTCAGCCTCTACGAACCCCTGGAATTCATGCACAAATTTTTCAGCTGCACGTTTGTCTGAGCTGGCTGCCTCACCATGCCTCACAACACTGTGTATGCCACTACGTTTCTT